>JAQQPU010003350.1:9900-30523 GCA_029168905.1 Artemia sp. Kazakhstan ARC1039 | reverse complement strand
TAGCACTAATCACTTTAATGTATTTGTCTGGTATACCATACAAGGATAAAACCTTTACTAAAGCTCCTCTATCAACAGAATCGAACGCTTGCTCATAATCTATAAAACTGAGGACCAAAGGTGTTTGAAAACTTAGGCACTTCTCAATTATTAACCTAAGAGTGAAAATTTGGTCAACACATCCTCTACCTTTTCTAAAACCGCACTGCTCTTCTCTTAAAACTTTGTCTACGGCATCTCTCAGTCTAAAAAGTATCATATTACTAAGCAATTTGCTACCTACAGAGACCAGACTAATGCCTCGATAATTACCACACTCACTTTTATCACCTTTCTTATAAAGTGGCTTAATTAAGGTTTTCCTAAAATCATTAGGTACTTCCCCTTTTTCAAAAATCATATTCATAATCTCCAATAACTTATTTCTAACCTCAGAGCCACCATATTTAAGAAACTCATTTACTACCCTATCAGCACCTGGAGCCTTATTATTCTTTAATCCTTTTAGTACTGTTTCTAATTCCTCCTCACAAAACAAATCTTCCTTCACATCCAAGGTATCACAAACTTTTTCATTTTCCTCTATATTTTTTCCTGCAACTCTATCTCGGTTAAGCAAATTCTCAAAATGTTCGGCCCATCTCGCTTTAGCTTTTGTCTTATCGCTAATTGCCACCCCATTCCTATCTTTAACTGGGACAAGTCCGGATTGACTACTACCTCTCAATTTGTTAACGTGCCAGTACAATATTTTACTATTATGCCGTCTAGCTGCATCTTCTAAATCCTCGGCAATTTTATCCATGGCCTCCACTTCACACCTCCATAGTTCATATTTCAATGCTTTCTCCACTTTCTTTACATTTCTTTTGTTTTTATGTGATCTATCACTCAGATAGATCACTTTCGACTATTAAAAATGGCACTAGCCCTTTCAATTTCCAATAAAATGAGCCCTTTTTGAAGTTCCTACAACAAAGACTTCTATAAGTACCTTATATGCCTCCAGGCCATAACTTACAACCCTTGCGCTGACGGCTGTGGGGGGATTGTCATCCTCAAAGACATAATTTCCGGGTTTTTCAACTACGTTGAACAAAATGGCTATCTCAACATTTTTATTGATTGTGTTTGGAAAATGGTGGGAATCGGAGGGGTGTTAGTTTTCCTCTAATCACTTTAGATTATTAAAAAGGGCACTAGCCCTTTCAATTTCCAATTGAACAAGCCCTTTTTGAAGTTTCTATGACAACCCTCTCTATAACAACCTTATATTCCCCCAGGGAATAACTTACATTACTTGCCCTAAGGAGTGTGGGGGTTTATTATCCTTAAAGACATAATATCCAGAACTTTCAATTACGTTGAAAAAAGTGCTTATCTCAAACTTTTAATTGGATGTGTTTGTGGAAATGGTGGGCCTGAGAGGGGGGCTTGTTGCCCTTCAATCAGTTTCGACTAGCCTATTAAAAAGGGCACTAGCCCTTTCAGTTTCCAATTGAATGAGCCCTTTTTGAAGTTTCTGCGACAACATTTTCTATATAAAACCTTATATGCCCCCAGGGCATAACCCAACCATTGCCTTGAAGACAGGTGGGGGGGGGGTTTCATCCTCAAAGACATAGTTTCCAGAAATTTCAACTACGTTGAACAAAATGGCTATCTCAAAATTTTGATTGGATGTGTTTGGGGAAAAGGGGGCAGTGAGAGGGGGTTAGTTGCCTTCCAATCACTTTCGACTATTAAAAAGGGCACTAGCCATTCCAATTTCTAATCGAATGAGCCTTTTTCGAAATTTCTACGTCAAGTCCTTCGATACGAAGTGCCCTTGTTCAGTAATAATAAGCAATACATTGTGCCAACATCGTTCTCTACTTATGCAGCGCTATTGGGCTGCCTATAATAACAAGTAGGTTTCGACGTCTCGAGTTGGTTTTCAAAGGCATTTTGAGAAAGTTTCTGCGAAAATATGTGTTTCAGGGTTCTGATTTGATCTGCCATCAGTGGTCCAATTTTGTAGTAAACAACATTGTAACATCCTACTATCAATTCTGAGAGGGGTTAAATTAAGCCAAAGGGAAGAATTTGAAAAAAAACATTCAAATCCACACACTTTTATTTCTAACCTCGCTCCATTTTGTTTTACGCTGAAACATGTTTGCCCTTAAGACCCCTTGAGGTCTCATTTAACAGGACCAAAACAAACATGATTGGAAAAGGGTCAACCTTGGGATTTGCAAGTACTTTTTAGGGTGATAGCAATGGATTTTTGGAAATCTTACCTAGTTTTCTAAAATAGAGGTCGCTTACTTTTCGGGTTATATTTGATAGCAAAACCATAACTAGCCTGGATCGAAGCTTGGACATGCATCCGATAAGAAGGGTAAGTGAGAAGGATAATTATCAACAGGGTGCAATGCTAGATCAATCTCGTTGGCAGTGTCAAGTAGTAGCGGTACTTACCACATCAGCAGTTTTGCTGCACATGACTCCAAAAAGTATTTAATTTTTTGTGAAATTTTGAAAGGAAAAGAATTTTTTCTAGGCAGCTAGAACTGCCAAAACCATACTTGTTCAAATTTTTCTATGAAATTTACTTTGCTGAGAAACTTCCTTCAATTTCACTTTTCATCTTGAATCCATTAGTTTAAAAAAAAACAAATAACTAAATAAACATAAAAACATTGTTCTCACATTTTTCAACGGCCAGGAAATGCAACATAGTAGGAGCAATTCATGGCATAAATATAAGCTATATAAGCAACAACCTTATAAGCTATTTAGACCTAGGTACTGAAAATTTAAATTAATTCCTTCAAATGACTTATTTCATGGTTCTAAGGGATTTTGGAAACAAATATTATACACTTTTATTACATTTTTCTTTACAATAACAAAGATATTAAATAAAACCTTTCTTTCTTTCTAAATTCTTTCTTTCTTTCTTTCTTTCTTTCTTTCTTGAATTCTTTTTATACCTGAAAACCACGATTTTCTAAGATTTCTCTTTTGGTTATTTCAGGACAAGAAGTTTTCAAGACAGTATCTTTTTTCACCAGTGTTGCCACGTTGAACCGTGAAAGTAAACAAGCAAAATAGTTAAATTTGACAACTTTTTTTCATCCCTGAATGTTTAAAACATTAGCAACCCGTTGATTCCCAAAGACAAATTTATCTTTAGCGGGAAACCTACGCACTACTTCACTGTTTGGTGCCTTATTATCACATTAATATCATATTATTTTATTATTATTATCTTATTATAATTTTATTATTATTACATTATTTTTAGGGAGAATTTTTGCCCACTTTTTCTTCTTTTATATTGTATTTACCAGAATCTGCATGTTGAAGTCTTTTTATCAAAACTGAGCTGTTGATTTTTTCTAATTTTTTACAAATGTACATGTAAGTGTCTACAATCAGAATCTATAGTTTCTTCTGCAAATTCAACAATCACATTTGATTCTCACGGTCCTTGGTACCCTAACTTAATACTGACATTTTATCTATCTTACTTACCATTTATCTTTCTTTCTCCTTTCTGGTACTTGCTCAACCGTAACATGAAATATAAAATCTATTTTTATTTGATACTTGTGCTTACCTTTTTAAAAGACAGTAAACTTTGAGCTCCTTTAGAACTTGGAGCTGGAGAATTGTAGACACTACTACTGTTGACGAAACGGGCTTGTTTGTCGAATAAAACTGAAAATGAGCCATTGACTGAGCGGCCAACATAGGTACTTATGGGCAGACTTCCATAGGGAGCTGGTAAGTTCATAGATGGGAGTTGCTTTTTTACAGAGTCAATAGTGGCGTAGCTACAAATACTGGAACTCCTTTTTTCTCTTTCAAAGATCTCCGAAGATGTCCATATTCCAGATGCGCCATAACTACAATAAAAATTGGTCAATTTCTATACTTATTCTTTATTTTCTGAGATTAAATTTCCCTTTAAGTAGGCTCTGAAACATGGTGTGGCAATTAAACATGGTGTAGCAATTAATTACATGCATTTAACGACTTTTCAATTCAAAATATACAAAAAAAATATAAACCAAATAAAACTATTTTTTAGCATTTTGAAAAGTCTGGGGGCTTTTTCTGACTGAAAAAATCCTTTTCAAAACGTTGCCCCCTCTTCTCAATAAAAATAATGGAAGGTACCTTCTGCCTGGAAAAATTCATCCCATTGGTTCTGTAAGAACCCTGGTCCCTAGGAATCTGAGTGAAAATTGTATATAACCAAATGTGCCGTTTTTTGGCTGCGTTTATGCGTCTGATTAGCTTCAAGGTAGTCAAATATCGAATAACTTTAAGGTCATTAATATCCTTTCGACAATTCACCACCTAAAAAACAGTGTAAAGACTTTCTTCTAATGAATTAGGATAAGTGAGCATGAAGCAAGTTTAATATATTTGCAACATGATTGGGTATGCACATACTGGCCTATAGGGAGCATAGGGATCACATAGGGAGCTGCAATATCTCTAAAATCTGAGTGTTTTTAATTCTCGGTAAGTTATCCATAATATCCCTTTTCTGCCTTTTTTATAACTATCACAGCTCCCTTCCCCGAAAAATGTGGCTCCCATCGTAAATTCTTCTGTACATACCTCATTGCCAGCGATGCAAATCTTTGTTGAGCTGGTTTATGGTTTATGGCGTTGTTATGGTTTATGGAGATGTTAAATGGTTTATGGCGACTAAGCCTAATAAAACTTTACAATCCATTAAATGAATAGTTAAATCCTTTAGTAGACGTGAGGAGTCACCCACTCTTAAAAACTGTGTAGACGCGGTACTGCGCACAACGATTGGCGAAGGTCTGCCTCTAGTGGCGTGAAACATATCGTGAATGGTGCAAAGAAGCAGAATATTCCGGAAGTATAACATGTGTAGTGGATCAAGTAGTACTCTGAGATATAAACTGGTAATGGAGTGTGAGCAACCCCTCAAACTGACGTTTTTAAGTTACCAGAAGAACGAAATACAAAGTAAATAGATTTTTATTGAGTTTAAGACGTGCATATGAAATAAAAACCTTCATTATAATCACTTTAATAGCCCTTCCACCATAGTTCCCAAACAATAAAGGATAATATTTACTTTCCAAAGTGCATTTTTTTTCGCGTTGTTAATTTTGAGATCCCTTGCTTTCCTTTCCAACAACGTCATTAACCTCAAGTTATTTGCAAAATAACGGCCATCTGAATTTCTATTCAGCGACAAGCGGCTCTTTTGTTACAATCTGCTTACCAACACTTTATCTGAAACATTTTCGTCACCTAAATGAGAAAATATAATGTCTTTATTGTTCACTCTCTTGATATTTTCCCTGCTCATCTCTTGTGAAAGATGATATGGTTCTTATGTTTTTTCTGCTCTTTTTTCATGTCTCATCTTAGAGATGGATTGGGAGCAGTTGGAACTGTTGTGTGAAAGGACTTCAAATAATGAGCTATGAATAAAAGAAAGACAGCGATGCCCAAGTATGTAGAAGATCTGGCCGTCAAAGTCAGATTGACAGAACAGACTATCAAACATAATTCTTTTGTTCCGTTTAATTGACAGGTTAGAAGCGTTTTAAATTGTTTCTTTAGCGCTTCTAACGTCGTAAATTATAAAATCCAGCAGGGGGCGAGCTTGTTATACAATAAACAGCCTGAAGTACTGTGTTTTACCAACGATCTAGCAGGGTTGTTGACAATTTTTATTCTGTATAATGAATCATAGACAATAGAAAAGATGTAGTCATAATCACCAATATATTTACAAAAAATGTCTATGTTTGTAACTGCTGTAGAGGACAAACGAAAATCTAGCGGACAAATTAAATCCAGAAGGGGAAATGAAGCCTAGAGAGGGCAACCACCCCCTGCTCTCTTAGGAATGTCAGCCTGTGTCGGTTAAGCTATTTCTGATCAGTCAAGAAGTACCGGGGGACACGAGTTTAAATCTTTCAAAAAGCAGTTTATCTGACCTACATTTCTTCCTTCGTATTTTTAGGGTCATTTGGGTGCTAGTGGTATTTGTGTCTAACATAAGTGATAAGTCCCTTTCCATCTAAAGATCAGACGTATGGACTCCCCTAGAAAAAGAATAGTACCAAGCTTAACCTCAAGACACATAACACACTACCCCCCCCCCCTTCTGATATAAAAAAAAAATCTAGAAAACTCTAAAACCAGAAGCCCTTCGCCCTGACCTATAGCAATGTACACCTCTGATCAGAAGAAAGGTACCTGAGGGTGAAGCAGGAATAAATGTAATTTTGAATTCCTTACGAAATATGTAAAAGATGTGCAACTGGTTATTTTTAACCGTCCTTTGAATTTCTTCCTGGACAATGACAACTTTTCTATAATAATTTTACTCTTTAGAATATATGCTTTTTTTACATTCCGGAAGGAAAATAATGATTTTTTTTTTATTAGAATTCTTTATGTAATGTTTTCTTTGGCCAACATTTAAAAAACATTCTTTCGCCATTACTAAAAATCGTTTTCTGAAATGGTTAGGAGTCAGAGTTTGTTTAAGCCAAAAGAGTTATACGGAAGGGCATTTGTTATTTGCTGTATGAGCAGTATCACCAGTCGCGTCAATTCACTACAATTCAGGGGAAGGGGTGTCTTTTTCAAAATTTATTGGGGCACTCTTTTTACTTCTTTTCAGTTTTTCAATGAAAATAAAAAAAAAGGCATTTCTCAATGAAAACAACCAAGTATTTATTTTTATTCTTCAAAGCAGTTATGTATTAAATGCCTTTAAGTATTTGATGCTTCAAAATTGCAAACATCAGCACGACTGTAATGAATGATAGTATGAATTATAAACATCAGCAACATCAGCAAATAACATCAGTAACATCAGCAAAAACATCAGCAAATAAACTATAATGAATTATAAATATCAGCAAGAATTTTCGTTGCTCATGGTAGGAATGGTAGAACGATGGAAGAATAAGTGGAAGAATTGACTGGCTAATCAAATGAGAGTACTTAGGGTTTTTCCTTCCTAAAATAATTATTTCTAAAATTCTTTGTGCAAAAAAATTACTTTTTACGTGAAATTATATTTTTAGTGTGTCTTTCAAATCTGTTATCATTGACTTTTTTTTTAAATAAAAGTAAAGCGATACATTATAACTCAGGACATAGACAATTATGTGAAATATAAGGGGGAGTCTATATTAATCAGTTCGTGGTAATGAACTGTAAGTGCGGCTCAATAATAACCGAAACTCTAAGAAACAGGGTCTTGATAACAATAGATACATCGAAACAAGCAAATTTTTAATGCTTATTCAAAATATGTAAATTTATCAAATTTGATGTTACCCATCAAAAGTTACGAGCCTGGGAAAATTTACCCGATGTTAGAAAAAGGGAAGAAACATCCCTAAAACATCAAGTGATCTTAATGAAGATGACACCATCAGATTCAATATACCAGAGAACCCTACTGTAGATGTTTCAAGCACCTATGTACAAAAATGTGGAATTTTGTATTTTTTTTTTTTGCCGGAAGAAAGATCACGGATGCGTTTTTTTTTCAGAGGTGATCGTATCAAGCCAGTGACCATAGAAGATCAGAAGAGAGGTCATTGAATCGGGAATCAAAAGTTCTAGTGCCCTTTTTAACTGATCAAAAATATTGGAGGGCAACTAGTCGCCCTCCGACGCTCATTTTTCCCCAAAGTCACCCAATCAAAATTTTAAGACAGCCATTTTTTCATCATAGTCAAAAAATCTAATAACTATGTCTTTGAGGATGAATTGACCCTCCACAGTCCCCGGAGGAAGGGCTACAAGCTATGACTTGGCCCATTGTTTATATAGTAGGCTATTGGGTATTGGGAAGTATACAGACGTTTTTCAGGGGGATTTGTCTGGTGGAGGGGAGGGGTGGTTACGTGCAAGGATCTTTCCATGGAGGAATTTTTTGTGGGAGAGGGGAGTTTTCCATCGAAGGGGAGCCGGATTTTCTAGCGTTGTTTAAAAAAGATCAGAAATTACATAAAAATACAAGTTTTCAACTAAAAGTAAGCAGCAACATTAAAACTTAAAACGAATAGAAATTATTACGTATATAAACAGGGATCACCCTCTCCTCAATTCCTCGCTCTTTACGCTAAAGCTATTTTTAGAATTTTTAAACGAGCTTATTATTCTAATCAAACGACCTTTGTGATTCAGGAGTCATACTTAAATAGCTGCAACAAAAAAATCAAGTTTTAGTGTAAAGAGCGAGGTATTGAGGAGAGGACGCCTCACATACGTAATAATCTCTGTTCATTTTAAGTTTTAATGTTGCTCATTACTATCAATTGAAAAAACTGCCTACTCCTTAAGGAAAGGCCTGCTCTTTACACTAAAGCTAAGCTTGTGCTTAACTGAAAAGCATTTTCGAAAGCGAAACAATAGCAAAACCAAACCATAAACTTTAGTTTTTAGTAAATAATAATTTAAGTTTACGAATTAAGGATAACGAATGATTTGGTAGTTTGGAATGGTTGTATGATGGTTCTGGCTTTAGTAATGAATTTTAAGGAATCGTTAGCTGCTGCACGGCATAGGCCCCACACTGCTCACTTGTGGGAGTTAGTTGAAGTTTTGGATCAGGGTTGCAGCAGTAGCTAGCATTTTAGTAAGAGACGATCACACCCTATAGTAAAAAATAAAAAGCCCATAGCTCCTAAAACTAGAATCAGATCAAAAAATGAAGTAAGCTTCTAAAACCACCTTGTCCGAAATCCTTATGTAGGAAACTTTAAGCTCGTTGGCTTGAATAACGAAGAAAATCCATTGGCCTGAAAATCACGAAAAATTGCTTGAACAGCGATATTCTGCATCGACGGCATCCTTTTTTTCCTTTTTTTTCCTCCGCAGCTAGCGGTGAACCGGAACATCATAGAGAGTTGTTAAATGGCTGATTTTAAAAGAAATTGACGTATTTAGAAACCTTTTGTAATTGACAAAAATAATTTTTATTACAGAATCTTATTTTTACGAAAAAACTGTATTTACAAGTACAAGATTGATGAGTGACGTCATAATCTTAGGTAGTAACCATATATGGCGTAAAAACAAATGCAATATTGTGATGTTAGCTTCAATAACATTCAATAGCATATTTTAACATATTTTCAGCTCAGAATTGCTAAAGTTAATATGCACACTACAAAAATATTTATGGTGTCTCAACATTATTATATAGTAAAGAACGAAATCGAGCCCAAAGGAACTGAACCCTGCGGTTCATTCATACAATATTCATTTTTTTGGCTAGGAAGTAACTAAAATATGAGTTTCTTTTTTAAGTTTTGAATTTAAAAGATATTGCTTTAAATTCAATATATTAAAAGTTCCCACCGACAGAGAATTGATCCCCGTTCCCTCACGTGACAAGTGGGTATGCTTACCATTATTGCATCGGAGACTTACGATGTATAACTTACATATAAAACATGACAATAAACTCGTTAATACACTAAAAATTATATAAGAAGGAATCAGTGTGGTTAATTTTAAATGGCGATTATGTAAGTTTCATCGGTATCGTAGCTGTAGAGATGGCTGAAACCTAGTAAAGATCAAACCATGGCAAATATTGGCCTTAGTTTGCTGCCTCATTCTCTGAAGATCGTCTCTTACTATTCCAAATAAGAAAATGCTATGGGCTCTTTCCTGTTTGTAATCTTGGTTGTAGCTGTAGTATAATAAAGAACGAACTACTACAATAAATCATGGTTTCAATAAATCATTGTTTCAGCAGAAAGGATTGGCATAGTCATCATATATGGTGCCGGTCAAGTAGTTATTAATTGAATTTTTACATGAAAAATCGATAAAGTTCATCATAAATGTGTCAGTCACAAGAACTCCATAAAATAGTTATTAATAGCACTTTTGCTTAGACTTTAAATTGACAAATATGTAAGATTATAGTAAAGAACGATAACTGGTCTATGATTACCTAAAGGAATATAAATGGGGACATCAGTGTTTTTGATTAAGACATATTAATTAAAAATCATCCATGGTTATTATACAAGCTGAGCCTGTCCGGAATTCGGACACAGGACCTCCTGCACCCAAAGCAGGGATCATACCCCAAGACCGACAGGCCAATGTTAAAGAACTATTCGAAGCTAGTATAAGCAAAAAGAAAAAAAGGAAACCAAATAAGTTGCTTGAACTACGATATTCTGCATCAACGGCATGTTTTTCTCGATATTTCTTCGCAGCTAGGTTGGCCTCTGGAAAATCATAAAGAGCTGTTGAATGGCTCATGTTGAAGGACATTGCTACATGTAGTACATTCTGTAATCAATCTGGGCTGTAGCGGTAGCTAGCAACCTAGTAAAAGAGGATCATGTCCAATACCAAGATTATATTAACTGATGAAACGGGTGTCAGCTATAGGTTTGGGTTTTAATTTTATGCGAGAGTTAACGTACAAATAACAGTTCAAACAGGGATAAATCATTTTATTAGACAGTGAAAACAATGACAAAATCTCTGAATATTTGGGTAACACGATCACCTGATCACGATCACTGTGTATGTGATCAAAATATCCAAAGATTTTGTCATTGTTTTCTCTTTCTAATAAAATGATTTATCCCTATTTAAACTATTATTTGTACGTCACAGAAAGGCAGTGTTGTGTTCGAAGATACTTATGGGAGAGTTCAATTTTGACCTTTTAGATTTTAGAGCTGATAATTTGATTTAATTTAATTTTACTATTCCCTGTAATCGCCGAATATGAACTTTACTTTTCAACCAAATATATACTTCAGTTGTTATGGGCTAATTGTTTTACTACTCCATCTTGAGATCAAATTTTGCAGGTACGCATTTTGTAGGAAGAAGAAAAAAAAAATTATAAAAAGAGCTTTCATGAAAGGAACTATTTTGTGAACTCTGTTACTGATTAAACTTGAGGTTGGTAGTGTGAAACATTATGCATCATAAAGCTCGCGCACTCAAGTTACCCCACACTGTAATATCTTTTCAACATATTGTAAACAGTAACCTTTCATCGTGATTATATTCACTTTATATACAAAACAGATGAAGAGACAAAATATGTGATCAACTTAAGCTGTATATTCTCTCATATAGGTACTCTTTGTTTGATGTGAAATTACAAACAGGAAAAGTCTATGGCTCTTTCTTTATTGGAATAGTAAGAGACGACCTTGTTACAACCTATGATTATGACGTCATTGATCAATTTTTTTGTAAAAAAGTTGATTCTATTTTAAAAATAATTTGTTTTGATTATAAAAGGTTTCTAACCCCATTAATTTCTTTTAAAATTAGCCATTGAACAACTCTCTACGATTTTCCAGTCCCAAGCTATCTGTGGAAAAAAAAGAAAAAAGAAAAAAAAGATGCTGTTTAGGTAGAATGCTGTAGTAGCTACCACTTTTCTTGATTTTCAAGCCAATATATTTTCCTTGCTGTTAAAGCCAAGGGACATAAAGTTTCATATATAGGGGTTTCGGACAAGGCGGTTCTAATGGTGTAATTTTTATTTTGATCTGACTCAATTTTTAGAAGTTATGGGTTATTATATTTCTTAACATGGGACGTGATCGTCTCTTACTAGATAATATCTATAATCATAGATATTATATTTGCCCTGTTCTGGACCATTTGTTTGCTGTTGGAGCCTACTACTTTAATTACTATTCTTTAAAAAAAATTTATTTTATTTTATTCTATTTTAAACTATTTTAAAGAGAGAAAAATCATACGTGGTACAGATAAAATAACAGACAACTGAGAAAAGAGTTTGGATAATTTTCCCAAGCAGTTAAGACATCTTAATTGACAACCAGTTTTTGAGATTGAACATAATAGATGTCAGGCTTTTGGTGTAAGTAGTTTTATTGTCCAGTCAATTTCTGATAAAGCACACCGTCCATAAGAGAAATTTGTGCACCGTCGTTTGTACGATTTTGAAAAATCATGGACCTCTTCCGAAGCATAGTTTGGATTCAGCAAGAAGCATTCGACTGCCTATTCTCTACAGTACCTAATTTAATTTGCCCATAAGCTGAATTTTAGGGGGGGGGGACTTACCTGGTCTAATCGGCACTTCCAATGCTGTATAAGAAATCTCAAAACAAAATATAAAATATAAAGCATCATCATTCAGCCAGGGGGAACTGGACCCCCACCCCTCTGTCCCCCTCCCCCATATGGGTGCCCATGATCTTGCTGAAAAATGTTTGCACCCAGTTTCGTTTTTACCTTGCTAAAAACTAAATGTAGTTCAAACATTGCTTTTTTTATAATGAACAGAAAAAAGAATATTATAACACAAACCAAGACTTTTTTTGTAAAACTCCGTTTCTATTTATTAAAAAGTGTAGAAATTGGACCCCTAAATAAAACGTTTGAAATAGTAATTTTTGCAGCAATGTGTCAATAAATGGTTCGCCAATTGACGTTCTCTACATTTGAAAAGAATGTAGATCATTTAAGAAGGAGAAAATATTGATGAAAATTTATTGCATGTCATACTAATGACACCAGTATTGACTTTTTAAAATATAATTACAAAAAAAAAGAATTCCAGGGTGTTTCAGCAATAGCTGCTCTTCAATTCGAAAATGATAAAAAAACAAACAGTTTAAATATATGCTTATGTTGTTTTCACTGAAATTGAAATCACACTCTAGCCTTCAGAGGACTGAAAAACAGTGGCATCACTTTTATTGCGCTAATTTTTGTTTTCTTAAAGTTTTACCGGATTTTTCTTTTTAATTTCTGTTCGTTTCAACTTTGACTTACTGCAAAAGTTCTCTAGCCTTTCAGGCCATGAACCCCTCCCCTTGTTCAGCCTCAGACGTGCACCGCTATCCTTAAAAAGATTTCTAATAGTCGTGTTTAGGGTACCAGTAAGTTAAAAATAGACAACAATTATAGGCCAATATTTATATTTACATTACACGTTTATTTTAAAATAAAATTCACATATTATAAAAGGTTTTACTCAATCGGCTACTTTAAATGTGAGGGGTGAGCTTTTTTTTCATCACAATATTGGTGAAACGGAGTTAGATTTTTCACAAAACTGCTATCAATTCTTTGCTAACATCTAGTCTTCGACGGTACTTAGACTTGATTGATGCTAGGACACATAATCCCCCTTCACATAAATACGTAGTTGCAAATGGGCCTAGTATTCACGTGGCTTTTCAAACAATACCCAGAATATTGATAATGAGTTTCTTTAAAAACCTCTAAAAACCTCTCTCGTACATTAAGAGCCTATGAGCCTATATGTATATGTATGACAGAGCCTAAGAGCCTAAGAGCCTATATGTATGACATAATTTCTGATCGTTCTAGGATTAAATTTTCCCATTTACTTTGTTTTACATTTTCTTGTATATGTTATTAATGTAACTTAATTATTAGTATACATGTTAAATCATTGGTGAATTTATTTAGTATTAAATGTTTTTTTTGGGTAAAGAAGCTCAGTTTTAAAATTTTATGCCAAAAAACTGAAAGCAAAGTAGGTAAAGGTATAAAGATTTCTCTGTCCTTTGTTCCATTCAGATTTAGATTTAACTATTATAAATGAAAGAGTAGCAGCAGAAACTCATTCCACTGCATTCTTTCTGATGTTTTTTTCTTTCTGATATTGTTAAATGACCTAGAATATCATTAGACAAATAAATGTAGTTTTAAATAGCAGAGTTACGGCAGAGTAGCTGTTAGACATGTCAATAGCAAGAGTAATCGACCGGATGTTGTGCAGATAAGAAGAAAGCTTATTATTCTTGATGGAAATGGCCTAAATGGAGAACAATATGAAAGACCATGGGGATTTTTTTTTTTTTTTATCAATATTACTTTGACTAAAAAGCAAAGAGGGGGATAGTAGAAAATAAATAACAGCGCTACTGTATATATTTTAGAACGCTCATGTAGTTCATATGCTTTCATTTACAGCAAAACTGTCAGATTAGGTAAATTATAATTCAAGTCAAATTGAATCTCTCTAATCCCAATTTCAAAAAGTATCTTGATTGAGTCGATGAATTCCTATTTACCGGGTCGGAAGATGGAATTTTGAATAAAATCAGCATCAATTTTGGTGGAGTAATTTTGTCAAAATCCTGGCGTATAAAGTCGGAGCCAGTTTTCCCAAATCAAGTGAAAATGACAGTAAAAACTGAAAAATGAACCATATTGTACAATAAAGGTAAAGATATACTAAAGAAAAGGTTTCTGTGGATGCTTGAATTATGAAGGCTTATCTTAGTTTTGACAAAATTCTTGAAGAAACTAAATTTCCAAAGGGGTCTGAGGACAGGGGGGGGGGGCAAACCAAAGTCTGGGAAGGGCAGTTTCCCCCTGCCTCATAGCAAATTATGCCCCTGCTTTCAATCTCTTTCATAAGTCACTCCAGTTGCCTCGAAAACAGGTTCTGGTCTGTCTAGATACGTACTGTACATAAATATGCCACACCCTCCATTTTCCTCCAAATTAAGCTTTTCCTTCGCAGCGAGTCCATAAAGAACACATTTCTGGATGGTCGTCAAGCACGGAGCTCGTTATTTCATTTAGCCAAGCAAAACTCTGGTTTTCAATATGGAAAGAGTCTGGACGTCCAAACTCTGGTCTTGCAAATATGGCCTTCCATGAAGCAAAATTTTTCTAAGATTTCTAAGATCTTTTCTAAGATCTTTGCTCAGCATCGGAAATTTTTCTAAGATCTTTGCTCAGCATCGGAAAAATCTAATCAATCGCTATCCTACCCGTGCTAAAGGAGATTAAGATGTTGTCTTTACTTTTGTTTCTAGTTCAACAACTACATCTTTGTCTCCTTCCCCAGCTAACATCTCGCAAAATAGATGAATGGTATGCTTATTATCAATAGGTGTTCTCTGCAGGGTTACCAACTGCAGACGTCTCCAGTGAGTGCATATCATGGTCCAAAACAATGATTATTAGTCAAAAAGAGTGCAAGTCAAAACATTTGTGCTCATGTGCCTGATGGCATGCGCACGGCACCTCTCACTTTTCTGATCCCTCTTACTTCATTTACAGATAATGAATTAAAAGAAACTTTCCGAAAAATATATTTTTTAAGAAAAGTAAAGGCCATTTTAAACTTAAGCTCAGCAGATACAAATACCTTTTAAAATTAAAACTCAAAACGACCAGAAATTACTATTAAAGAATAAATGAAACCCAAAACGAACAGAAATTAAATAAACAATCATAGCAAAAACATACAACAAGTAATAATATGAATGAATAAATAGATCTCAAAGCGAGTAATGCTTAGATTGAATATGAAAATCAAGCTTAAAACGAAAAAAATATTTTCCTATTGAAGTATAAATGAAACTTAAAACGAACAGAAATTAAAATAACAATCAATGCAAACAAACATAAGATAGATATTAATGAAAATTAATAAATAAATCTTAAAACGAGTAAACTTAAATTGAATACGCAAATCAAGATTGAACGAGTTAAAATAACCACAAACAAGAGTTTGGGTATGACCTCCTTCTCTCACTGTAAAAGTCTAAAACCTACTGCGTCATTGGAACTTTACTGAAAACCAATTTTATGATAAATATTTTCTTTTGTACTTAATATTGAAAATAAACATTAAAATTATAGTAACATTTTGAACTGATGAGCTTTCAGCAATTAATATCATTCTACATTGAATACTCAGTTTAATTTATTAGCTCTTTTTTAAAGTTGTTCAAGACGAATATAGTTTCCCTACAAAAAAGTGTTTGGATACTGCCTCCTTACCTAACTGTAAATAAAAACCAAAAGCCTACTGCGTCATTAGCGCTTAACTGAAAACGGATTATATTACAAATATTTTCTTTTCCGGTTCTTAAAGCATTGAAAAAAAATACAATTACAGTGAAATAAATTCTTGAACTGATGGATCTTTCAACAATTAATATCATTATACATCAAATATTCGATTGATGTCGTTTATACATTCCAAGACTGTTCAAGACGCATATAGTTTTCAGTAAAGCGCCAATGACGCAGTAGGTTTTACACTTTTAGAGTGAGAGAAAGAGGTCAAACCCAAACTCTTGTTTGTGGTGATTTTTGTTCGTTTCAAGCTCGATTTTCATATTCAATTTAAGTTTCACTCGTTTTAATATTTATTTATTAATTTACATTAATATCTATTGTATGTTTGTTTGCATTAATTGTTTATTTAATTTCTGTTCGTTTTAAGTTTCATTTATACTTCAATAGGAAAATATTTTTTTTTTGTTTTAAGTTTGATTTTCATATTCAATCTAAGAATTACTCGCTTTAAGATCTATTTATTCATTTATAT
This sequence comes from Artemia sp. Kazakhstan ARC1039, assembly GCA_029168905.1. Taxonomy (NCBI): domain Eukaryota; kingdom Metazoa; phylum Arthropoda; class Branchiopoda; order Anostraca; family Artemiidae; genus Artemia; species Artemia sp. Kazakhstan ARC1039. The sequence goes on along the minus strand of JAQQPU010003350.1, from coordinate 14,157 downwards.
TATTACTAGTTGTATGTTTTTGCTATGATTGTTTATTTAATTTCTTTTCGTTTTGGGTTTCATTTATTCTTTAATAGTAATTTCTGGTCTGTTTGAGTTTGAATTTTAAAAGGTATTTGTATCTGCTGAGATTAAGTTTAAAATGGCCTTTACTTTTCTTTGAAAAACTTTTTTTTCGGAAAGTTTTTTGTAATTAATATTTGTTCGTTTTTGATTGCAAATAATTTCAAGTTTTTACAAATTTCTTATTCCAAAATCAGATTTAAAAAAAAATCAAATATTCATCCAAGTATCAAAACTGATATCAAAGTAACAATATCAAAGTGAAAAAATGGGTTTGTGTCAACTTCGGAGTTTTTATTATCTGACTTCTGAACTATTTTTAACAAAATTGCTATCTCCAAATTTTCATTGGGTGGGTTTGGGGAAAAAGGGCTTGGGGGGACTAGATTAACCTGCGGCTTCTTTTGATTCTTTAAAAACGAACTAGAACTTTTTATTTTCAATCAAATGAGCCCTCTCTGAAGTTTATAAGAGCATCCCTTCTATAAAAACCATATATATCCCCAGAATATAACTAACAACGCCTGTCCCTGGGCCCTGGGGGGTTGTGTCGATCCTGGAGTTTTAATATCTGACTATTTTTAACATAATAGTCACCTGAAATTTTTATTGGATGGGTTTATCTATCCGATACACCCAAAGGCGTGGAGGACAGGAGGGGCTAGTTGCCCTCCGAACTTTTTTCACTCTGAGAAAATGAACTACAACTTTTAATTTCCATTCAAATGAACCCTCTCTGAAGTTTATACGAGCATACTTTCCACAAAAACCATATATGCCCCAGAGAAATACTTACAACGCCTGCCCCGGCCCTGTGGGGGGGGGGGGGTTATGTCGACACAGGAGTTTTTCTTATCTGACCTTTGAACTATTTTTAACAAAATTGCTACCTCAAATTTTTTATCAGATGTAATTGGGGAAAAAGGGATTGGCGGGCCAGTTACCCTCTGATCACTCTTGACTCTTAAAAAAGGGACTAGAACTCTCGATTTCCAATCAAATGAGCCGCCTTTGAAGTTTATACGACGACTCCTTCTATATGAAGTGCCTCTGGCGAAAAAATAAATGGAGTGTGATGGAGGCTAGCTGCCTTTTAATCACTTTTGACTCTTAAAAGTGAATTACAACTTTCAATTTCCAACCAAATGAGCCTTCTAGAAGGTTTGTACGAGCATCCCTTCCATAACAACCATACATGCCCTGGGCATAACTTACAACGCCTACCCCCGGTCTCTGGGAGGAGTGGGGCTGTGTCAACACCGGAGTTTTTTGTTATCAGAACTTTAAACTATTTTTAACAAAACGTCTATCTCAAAATTTTATCTGATGTATTTCGGGCGTGGAAGAGGGGGGGGGGGGCTAGTTGCCCTCCGATCTCTTTTGACTTTTAAAAAGTGAACAAGAACTTTCAAGTTCCAATCACATAATCTCAAATATACGATCATCCCTTCCATAAGAACTATATATGCCCCTAGAGCATTGCTCATAACGCCTGTCTCCGTGCCCTGGCCGGTTCCGTCGACATAGGAATTTTTCTTGTCTGACCTTTGAATTATTTCTTTGAATTATTTTTAATGAAACGGCTATTATAAAAAAAAATATCGGATGGGCTTGGGAAAAAGGGTGTGTGGGGGGGGGGGGGGGCTAGTTGTCATCGTATATCTTTTGACTCTTAAAAATTGAACTAGAACTTTCAATTTCCAATCAAATGAGCCCCCTCTAAAGTTAATACGAGCATCCCTTTCATAAGAACCATATACGCCACCAGGACAACACTTACAACGCCTATCCCCCGGGCTCTAGGGGGCGATTGTGCTATCTAAGTTTTGAACAATTTCCAAAATACTGGCTATCTCAAAATTTGTATCGGACGGGTTCGGGGAAAAAAGAGTGTGGGGGAAGGGGCTTGTTTAACTCTCTTGACTCTTAAAAAGCGAACTAGAACTTTCAATTTTCAATCAAATAAGCCCTCTATGAAGTTTATACGAGCATCCCTTTCATTAGAACCATACGTGCCCGTAGGGCATAACTTAGAACACCTTCCCCTGTGCCTTGGGGGTTCTATTGACACAGGATTTTTCTTGTCCGACCTTTGAACTATTTTTTAACCAAATGTCTATCTCAAAATTTTCATCAGATGGGTTTTGAAAAGGAAGACGTGGGGGGTGGGCTAGTTGCCCTCGGATCTGTTTTGACTATTTAAAAGTGAGCTCGAACTTTCAATATCTAATCAAACGAGCCCTCTCTGAAGTTTATACGAGCATCCCTTCCATACGAGCAATATATGCCCCAAGGCATAACTTACAACGCCTGCCCCCGGGCCCTGGGGGGGGGGGGGGGTTTGACGAGTTTTTGTTATCTGACTTTTGAGCAATTTTTAACTTAATGGCTTTTTCAAAAATTTTATTGGATGCATTTGGGTGAAAAGGGGCGGGGGGGATAGTTGCCCTCCAATCTCTTTTGACTCTAAAAAAAACTGAACTAGAACTTTCAATTTACAATCAAATGAGCCATCTCTGAATTTTTACGAGCCTCCCTTCAATAAGAACCATATATTCCCCCAGGGCATAGCTTACAACACCTGCCCTCAGGCCCTGGCGGGCTGTTTTGACCCCCGAAGTTTCATTATATGGTCTTTGAACTATTTAAAAAAAGCTTTCTCGAAGTTCTTATCGGATGGGTTTGAGGAAAAAAGGGCATGGAAGGGGGGGGGGACTAGGTGCCCTCCAATCTCTTTTGACTCTTAAAAGTGAACTAGAACTTTCAATTTCCAATCAAATGATCCCTCTTTGAAGTTAATACGAGCATTCCTTCCATAAGACCCATATATTTCCCCAGGGTATAAATTACAACGGCTGCCCCCGGGCCCTGTTGGGTTGTGTCGACACCGAAATTTTTGTTATATGATCTTTGAACTATTTAAAAAAAAAACAATTTTAAAATTTTTATTGGATGCATTTGGGAAAAAAGGTTTGGGGGGGGGAGCTGGTTACCCTCCAATATCTTTTGACGCTTAAAAATTGAACTAGAACTTTCAATTTCCAATCAAATGAGCCCTCTCTGAGGTTTATACAAGCATTCCTTCCATAAGAGCCATATTTGACCCCAGGGCATAACTTATAACCCTTGTCCCTGAAGACTATGTGCGGGAGTGTCCTGCTCAAACATATAATTTCCAGAATTTTCAACTACGTTGAACAAAATGGCTATATCAACATTTTGATTGGATGTGTTTGGGGAAATGGTGAGCGTGGAAGGGATGTCAATTACCTTAGAACCACTTTCGACTATTAAAAAGGGAACTAGCAATTTAAATTTCCAATCGAATGAGCCCTTTCTGAAGTTTCTACGACAACACTGTCTATACAAAACCTTAATTGCCCCCAGGGCATAACTTACAACCCTTGCCCTCAGGGCTGAGGGGGAGTTGTCATCCTCAAAGGCCTAATTTCCAGAACTTAAAACTATGTTTAATAAAATGGCTATCTCAAAATTTTTATTGGATGTGATTGGGGAAAAAGTGAGCATGAGAGGGGGGTTAGTTGCCCTCCAATCACTTTCGACTATCAAAAAGAGCACTAGCCCTTTGAATAAAAACCTTATATGCCCACAGGGCATAACTTAAAACTTTGCCCTGAGGGTTGTGGGGGAGTATCCTTCTCAAAAACATATTTTCTATCTGGAAATCAACTACGCTGAATTAAATAGCTATCTCAAAATTTTGATTGGATGTGTTTGGGGGAATGATGGGTGTGGGGAGGGGGGATAGTTGCCCTCCAATCACTTTTGACTATTAAATAGGGCACTAGTCCTTTGAATTTACAATCGAATGAGCCTCTTTTGAAGTTTCTACGACAACGCCTTCTATAAAAACCTTACACGCCCACAGGGCATAACTTAAAATCCTTGCCCTGAGGGTTGTGGGGGAGTATTCTCCTCAGAAACATATTTTCTATCTGGAAATCAACTACGCTGAACAAAATGGCTATCTAAAAATTTTGGTTGGATGTGTTTTGGAGAATTATGGGCTTGGGGGGGGGGCTAGTTTCCCTCCAATCACTTTTGACTACTGAAAAGGGCACTAGCCCTTTGAATTTCCAATCGAATGAGCCTTTTTTGAAGTTTCTACGTCAACGCCTTCTATAAAAACCTTATATGCCCCCAGGGCATAACTTAAAACCCTTGCCCTGAGGG
>JAQQPU010003349.1:16509-36820 GCA_029168905.1 Artemia sp. Kazakhstan ARC1039 | reverse complement strand
ACATACATACCAAAAAGATTCAAACACCCCAAAGAGACACACATTGCACAATGAGACACACATGGCCTCTAAGAGACACAAACAGCCAAAAGAAACACACACAGACCAAAATGACTCAAACATCCCAAGAGACACATACAGCTCAAAGAGATGCACGCGGCCCAAAGAGACGCACACATCCAACAGAGACACACAAAGCCCAAAACGACACAAAAAGCCAAAAGAGACACACACAGACCAAAAAGATTCAAACTGCCCAAAGAGACACACAGCCTAAAGAGACACACACAGCCCAAAGAGACACACACACACACAGGCTAAAGAGACACACACAGCCCGAAGAGACACACAAAGCCCAAAGAGACACGCACACACAGCCCAAAGAGACAAAAAACGCCCATACAGACACATACAGACCAAAAGATTCAAACGCCCCAAAGAGACACACATAGCCCAAAGTGACACACACGACCCCTAAGAGACACAAACAGCCAAAAGAAAGACACACAGACCAAAATGACTCAAACACCCCAAAGAGACACACATAGCCCAAAGAAACACAAACATCCCAAAGAGACACAAGCCCAAAGAGACAAACACATCCCAAAAAAGACTCAAACAGCCCAAAGAGACACAAACAGATCAAAAAGACTCAAACAGTCCAACGAGACACACAGCCCAAAGAGACGTACAAAGCCCAAAGAAACACACACACAGCCCAAAGAGACACAAACAGCCCAAAGAGACAAACACGGACCAAAAAGACTCAAACAGCCCAAAGAGACACACAAACAGACCAAAAAAACTCAAACAGCTCAAAGAGACACACAGCCCAAAGAGACACACACAGCCTCAAGAGACACAAACAGCTCAAAGAGACACAGACAGGCCCCCCATGCAAACAATTCTGAGTGTAGTCTACTATTCCTTAATTAGCAGCATCGTACATTTTGTTTAAATACTTATTTTTTCATTTTCCAGATTCCAGATTTTTATTTAACACAAATGAATAGACAAGCTGAAGTATTTAAAACGAGCCAACATAGAGCTACGATCGCAATGAATGGTACTTGTTATATCTCCAAAATTGCCTCCCCCTCCTCCTCTCCTACCCTCCCCTGCCCCTCAGAAATGGGGGAACGAAGGGAACGTTAGATCCTATTTTAAATTGACAATATTTTTCAAACGTTACTTGTGTATTATACAGACCACATCGGAGAGGTAAAGCTAGGTCAAGTAACAAATTACCTGAGTTAACAACCCCTTCGGGGTTACCTTAACTGTTAATCAGTTTAATCCTTTTTTTCTCCACCGTCATACAATCCAATCACTAATTAGAATCATTCACACTCCTATTATTCAAAACATTAATTAATATCGTTCATTGTCTACGTAAATTAAGTTATAGACAATACTGGTTTAGAAAAACTGGAATAAAATAATTGATTATATTGGCAGCTAAACAAGACGCGCCGGTCATGTATACCGTGAATTAAAAATCCGGTAAAGTGTGTCAGAAAAACTTGAACCAAACCAGATTATACCCACCTAACCAGATTGTACCTACCAAACCAGACTTGCTTGAGTACATCATACGTCGCCAAGTTTAAAAAAAAAAAAAAAGGTGTTACCTCATAAAAACCCGTACCGTTCATAGTAATAGACAAGTACCGTTCATAGTAATAGGTGACTGTCCCTGACAAGCCAATATACCGGTTAAACTGCACACATATCCATGTAGGCGTGAATGTAGGCTTGAAAAGCACGGTTCAAAAGCACGATTCAAAAGCACGATTCAAATCTTATACACCCTTACTACTCATATTCTGCCTTTACACGGAGTTTCTAAATTTTATTCAGCTTTTTTTTTTGTTTAAGTATGAGCGTGGATTATTGCCACAATGTTTCGGTCAAATGTTCGTGGCTGGATGTAATGTCCATGAATACTCAACAAGAACAGCATCCCAGATAAGACGACCTCAGGCTTTAACTCGAAGATAATTCTTCTCTATCCGTCATGTGGGACCAGGGTTTTATAATAGTTTATGAAATGAATTATTAGTTGATGAACATATTGCTAGTTTCAGGAGTAGGTTAAAATCTCTGTGTTTCGGTGAGTATAATATTTCTTAGCGATTTTCTCTTGAGGGGTCTCTCAGTTGTATTTTGGTTATTTTGTATTGCGGTTGTGTGAGGGTGGTAGTGAGAGAACGGTGATAATTAGTTATGGTTTTTTTTATTTTTGGGGCTGCTCTAAGTTGGAGGAGGTTGTGCTGTGCTTTTTTTCTCTCTTTTCTTTTTTTATTTATTGTTTTACGTTGTTGATAACGATGTATATATCAGGGTTTTTTTGAAGGGTGTGTAGCCTAAACAAGTTTGCTTCTGGTGGTTGATTTGTTTATTTTTTTGGTTTAAATAAAAACCCTTGTCAGTTAGTTGCCCTCCAATTTTTTGGTCACTTGAAAAGGGCACTAGAACTTTTAATTTCCATTCGAATGAACCCTCTCGTTACAGTCTAGGACCACTGGGTTGATACGATCACCCCTGGAAAAAAACGAACACGCATCCGTTATCTTTCTTCTGGCAAAAACTACAAAATTCCACATTTTTGCAGATAGGAGCTTGAAACCTCTACAGTATGGTTCTCCAATACGCTGAATCTGATGGTGTGATATTCATTAAGATTCTATGACTTTTGGGGGATGTTTCCACATTTTTTTGAAAATGAGGCACATTTTCTCAGGCTCGTAGCTTTTGATGGGTAAGACCAAACCTGATGAAACCTACATATTTAAAATCAGCATAAAACTTTAATTCTTTTGATGTATCTATTGGTATCAAAATTCCTTTTTTTAGAGTTTCGGTCACTATTGAGCTGGATTACTTACGCTCCTTACTTACAGTTTGTTACCACAAACTGTTGGAAAAGTTCAATTGTCATTGTTTCGGATATCGTACGTCACAAAAGAAAAAGGAAAAAGTGGAAAATTGTTTTTAAGACGCATATTTATTGCTTTACTAAAATTGCCTTTTGACATACCAAAGGCGCAGGGGGCTAAGTCTCTCTCCCAAGAGGTCTTGTGTTGAAAGTTGTATCCTACAAAACATGGAAAGCCTCGTATTTTGATCGTTTTATATGTTTATTTTGAATTTTTTAAAATGATAAAAAAAACACATTTGAGGAGCTACTACGACTCAAAAGACTTTTTTTTTATAGATTTGTTTAAAATTAGTAGGTCTCTCTTCCAAAAGAAATACTGAAATTCAAGATTAATATTTTTAAGAGATCTAGAAATCTATGCTAGAAATCTATTCCGTCTATCTCGTGAAAAAAAAAACAAATGTTTCGTTAATTTAAAATTAAATCAAAAATTAAAACGCCAGTTTCTCTTCTTTCACAGCCATTTTTTTACTTTTTCGTTGAATGTCTTTGTTTTCTTAGTTTGGATGGGCTTTTAAGAGTTAATGAACAAAAAAGTGAATGAGGACCGTTAATCGCAACCTGGGATACAGACCCCATCGGTGGTACATTGCACTATTTTAGTAGGTCATAGACAGGACGATCACCATTTCGATGACTATACTTTAGAGCCTTAATTAAAAAAAAAAAAAATCATGTGAATGACGTAGGAGATGGGCGCATCTACTAATAGTATTGCAATAACGTAATGAATCGTATAAAAGATATTTTATAAAGACAATGTTTTTGATTAGCATAAAAGGTACTTATGCATTATAGCGACCCCTCTCAAGATTTGAAGTTAGGTTAATCTTAATGAAATATACCTAAATATGATGAAAATATAATACTTTAGTAAAAAAATAATAAAAAACTTCAAAAAAATTAATTAAATACCTAACCAAAATATCAACTCTATATATTTAATATTTAATTAAAATATACCTATATAGTAGTTTATCTCACTGCGTCTAAGCTAATTGTCTCCTCGAGTAGGAGATGTGCCTGGATCCCTTCGAGAACCACAAGATACCAAGGACAAAAAGATATCAAGTTAATGAAATTTAAGCTCCCTTCAGGTGAACGCAAGTATAGTTTTGAATAACAAAATTTAAATATCACGAGGGGGCATCAAAATTTTAGAACTGCCTAAGTTGGGCATAGTCCGACATTGGCTGGGAAACACTGATCTATGCCTACGAAAGAAATTCAAGGCACAGTTTTCTGTCAAATCTTGAAGGGAGATAACCAGAATGTATTCTTCTTTCTAAGGAAAATTTGTGAGGTAGACTATATATCCTTAATCAATTTGAACTTCATAGTGTGCTTTGAAAGTTGAACTATCATAAAAAGTTAATGAATCGTGTTTTAGTTTCTAAACTGTATTTTTGAAGGCAAGAGAGATTTTCTGGCTTAACCCATTGCCAGAGTCGCAACTCAGAGGGGGGGGGGAAGGGGGGTCACCTCCCTTTGCAGCAAATTTTCCATGTTTTTCCATTTCCTAATAGCTATAAAAAAATACTATGAATTAGAGTACATGTTCAATATGGATACAACTTGATAAACTAAAATAAGACTCCATTATTCGTCAACGCTGCGTGGAATTTTCAACTTTATACTGTTAGCTTTTCCTGAGGTACTGCAGATCCACCTTTTTGACAACATGCATGCACATTGTGTCTTTTGATTTGATTGAATTTACCGTCCTCCTCAACATTCCCTGAAAGTATCAACTTAATACCTTTAGCCGTTCTTGCAATTTCGTAGATGTGCCCTTTTAGCAACGTAGATGCATATAATGTTTCCTGATTAGTCCAACTTCCTCCTCAACATGCCCCGAAAGTTTCACCCTAACATCCTCAGCTGCTCTTGAGCAAGTGCAGATACGCCCGTTTGACAGCCTGGATGCAAATACTGTCTTTTGACTGATAGTTCAACATCCCTCTCAGCATTTCTTGAAAGTTTACCGCTATTATTAACTTTTTTGAACACCCAGTATCAAACATATCCCAACTTCCCAAGAACAAAACCTATACCTAAACAACGGTCAACGTGTATAATTTGCAGTCTTTGCTTAAGAGGTTGTGAGGACTTAGGGCATCCCAGGAAGCTTTCTGAAACTTTAGTTATTGAAACTTTCAATAATTTCAACCAAAATGGCCATCAAAAGATTTTGATTGGATGTCTGCGAGGGTTGAGGAGGAGACAAGGCAGCGATAAGGGTAAATGAGTTGGCTGGTCACCCTTCAAACGCTCTCGACTCTTATAAGGGACACTAGAACTTCCAACTTTCAATTAAATGACCCACTATCAAAGGCTCTATGATGATAACTCCTTTCATATGAAATGGCATGTGGAAAGGTAAAAATACGGCATTGGACTTTACAGTCCCTACCGATGGTGCTGATCTCCGTTTCTTGGCCCTTCAGCCAGGAAGTGCAACGGGGAGTTGGGGGCCAACCATACTGTGCTTTCGCACCCTTCCTGTTTACCTTCCCGCAGATTTCTCCAGGTACCCACTTAAAGCTGGGTCGACTCTGGCTGAGCTTACAGAGTCACGCCAGTGACCCCCGTTCCCGTCCAATGTGGAAAATACTATAATATCACAAATAACATGCGTAAACAATGAATTCCTAAAGCTTTAAGACCTTCCCTTAGGGCTGGGGGGGGGGTCAAGTTATATCCAAAGGCATAGTTATTGGGCCTTTCAACTATGATGAACAAAATGGCTGTTTCGAAATTTTGATTGGACGATTTTGGGAAAAAGGGCCGGGCGAGGGGCCTAGTTGTTTCCAGTGTTTTTGATCACTTAAAAAATGCACTAGAAACTTTAATTTCCGTTCGAATGAGCCCTCTCACGATGTTCTAGGACCAATGGGTCGATACGATCACCCCTGGGGAAAACAAAATAATAAACACGCATCCGTGATCTTTCTTCTGGCAAAAAAAGGACGAAATTCCACATTTTGTTCAGATATTAGCCTTACACCTCTACAATAGGGTCTTCTGATATGCTGAATCTGACGGTGTGATTTTCATTAATATTTATTAATTTTAGGGGGTGTTTCCATCTTTTTCCGAAAATCAGGAAAATTTCCTCAGGCTTGTAGTCTTTAATTGGTAAAGAAGTAATAACCTATTCAATTGTTGATACATTTGAATCAAAGTTCTCCTCTCCAGTAATAAGCTGCACTGAAAAATTAATTTCCGACATCTTCGGCAGATCCCACTAGATATTACTCTTAATCGTTTACTTAAATAGCCAGGGAGTATCCAGAGGGAGTAACTCGGTTTGACCCACCAAATTTTCCAAATTTTGGGTTTGACCCCTAAAATTTTCGCCCGACTCGTACAAAAGTAACAAAAATATATGTGATCGAGTTTTTGCTGTACGAACAACAAAAATGTTGTTGTTTGTTGTGTGTTTTTGTGTACGAATTATGTGATCCAAAATATTAGTGCTTCTAACTGGTTAATATCGATATCCTCCAAAGGTTTTACGCCTCTGCTTATCATTTGCACTTTTGAGTCGTACCTCAGCAGATGTGATCCCTCAAATGTTGTATGTCACGTTAACATTACTCTCTGTTTGCAATTAACACATTTGGTTTACCTGTATGTGGGATAAAATAATACGTCATCCATTTTACAACAGACAATATTCTTTTTTTCTTCTGTACATAAACTGCTTTCATCCAGGTTCAAACAAATACCTGGTTCATCAAACTTAAATCTGATGAAGGAAGCACATTTGCTTCGGTTCAAGTTTCCAAGTTCAATATGGGTTTTAATTTCAAAAACAAAGATGTAAAAATACATTTTCTTGTGCATTGATGCAAATTTGGTCCCTTAGATAATATATACACTAAACACAGCGTGGTTTTCTTTCTTCTCAAACTTCCATCCAGAAACCCCATCAAATATCAATAAATTTAATCTGACCCTTCCTCCACTCGTACCCCCTTGAAGCATCAAACAAAATATAAATAATAATAATATTATCAAAAATACTCCAAGCAAAATAATAAAATAAATAGATCTAAAAAACAAAAATTTTATCCTCTAGAAACTTTTGAACTCTCTTTTTAAAGGAGCTGAGAAACCCAAAGGATTTCTGCTCTTTCGGAAGTGCATGCCACTCCCTAGCATAGGCAGTTCTGTGATGAAAATCTGACCTAGCTGTCAAACCTATCTGCTGAGGCATTAATAGCTTATAGCATTAGTGTTTTTGTATGAGTCACTATACCAGTGGACTTAATTTTTTTTATTGATTTTACTTTCTGGATGCTGCCAAATTAAGGTTCAGACGGTTCCTAATAAATGCTTGCTGCAATTGGTCTGTGTCCTCCTGCCCAGGAAAGAAGCGAGTTTACCAAAGGTCTTTGCCATAAAATCTGCTTTGTTTTTCGTTAATCAGTGGCTGAAAATATCCTCATTTTTCATATTTTTTCCAATGTTTTTGTTCTTCATTTCCTTTTTTAATTAATTCCTGTATTGAATCTAATGACTTAGTTAACTTTCAGTGGTGAAGATACTCCCATTGACATAGAAGAACTAAAGCGAAACAGATCCAGATCCAAAACTAACATTCATCCCGTAGACTATGTTATGGAAACAACGTATGTGCCCCCTAGTGCCTATGCCAAAGAAGCGCAAAATTTGACGGTTAGCTTTCTATTTATTTATTTTATTTTTCTACTCTCGAACGTTTCATAATTGTCTTTTGTTTAGTATTGAATACTTCCTGAAATACAAGCCTAGAATTGGGCTGTTGAGAAGGAAACATGTTAAGAAAGGAATTCCTACTTCATAATATGCACACCAATTGTAGTTATAGCATTTTGACTGCGATTCCACAATATTTACCCCCCCCCCCCTCCCCTTCATAATGCGCAAATACGAGCACATACGAGCAAATACTCGTATATAGCACAAACTATATATTTTCCACTTGTTTTCCATTTGTTTATCCTGTCAGCGTTTATTCAATTTAGAGGTACACCCGTGTAGTCAAAACGTGAGTGACGCATTGCAAAATACGTGGGAAATATATAATTTGGGCAATATATTTGAACATTAGAGGGGATATATGGGTAAAGTGCCATGGGACTGCAGTCAAAAAGTGTTAACTACAATTTTCCTGCATATTATGAAGTAAGAATAGCTTTCTTAACATGTTTCCTTCTCAACAACCCCAATTCTAGGCTTATACCCTTTATATAGTTAACTAACTATATGGTATCCCTATAGGCTACTTATGATAACTCCTTAGTCCTGCTCAGAGACTTATATATTGTGGTTTTTACCTCAATTAGGAAGCAATAGCTTCAGAAATCCCTAATTACTAGCTTAACTGGAAATTAATACAATAAATACAATAAAACCCTATGTCTTTTGATTTGGGTTTAAATATTGCAAAATTAGCTTCAGATTTTCCATCAACAAGCTCAGCCCTTGAATGTAACTTTAATGAAAATCAAACACCAGTTGTAAATCAGCAGATTTTGGATTTACATACTGCAGCGTTAGCTTTGGACTTGTCAAGCTCGACATTTGTCAATCAACAAGATCATAAATCCTTGAATCTAACTTTTGTGGAAATCAAACAGCATTTGTGAATCAACAACCTGAAACTTAAAATGTATTCTATATGTTTGCTATAAGAGGTTCATGCGGAAAAAATTCGTATTTTCTAATGATTAATATTTAATCGGTCAGAACCATTTCCTAGATAGTCCCTGAATAATCATGAGTCGAGTTATGGAATTAAGATGACTATATTGAAACTCAGGTAATATTAAAAGTTTCTAATATGCCTGTAGTTGATGTGTTATAAGCCTCTCGATCCTTCAGGCATAGCCTTAGGCATTTTGCCAAATCTGGAAACGAATTCTTTTTTTCAGTGCTTGTTTTTGGGAGTTAATAATGTTATTGGGAAATACTGTCATGAAGCATATTAACCCGCTTAAGATTCTTAAGGGTAATTGCGGAAAACACAGCAGTAGTTGTATAGTATTTAGACACTATGTAAACACACTTCCATCTGAGCATACCAGATTAGATTTTAGTTTTTGTGTTCACCTGAAACCAATTGTTTTACTGCCTGTCCAATACCAAATGAGCTTGAAGTTTTTTTGATAACCACTTTGACCTGTTGGCTATTGCTGCTTCGGCAATCTTTAGCGAGTCTTTCTCCTACATCTGACCTTGTCCTCAAAACCCTCCATATGGCTCAGATTCCTCCTTGCAGATATTTTTCTTTTGTCCTCCTTGTTTTTAGCTTCAGGAGGCAACGGATTTATGGACTGGGAAATCAAGAAGCTTAAGTCGACGCCTTCTTCCCTTGCTTACACAAATTTATATAACCAATGTGTGCAACATCAGAGGCAACGCTATAGCGTTGCCTATAGTAGCTGCAATGTTTTATTATTTTTTCAGAGGTACTTCGTATGGAAGGGTTGGTTGTATAAATTTCGGAAGGGCCTCATTCGATTAAGAATTTCAAGTTCTAGAGCCTTTTTAAGAGTCAAAGGGTATTGGAGGGCAACTCGCCTGCACACCTTTTCCCCCAAATGCATCTAATCAAATTTTTGAGATAGCCATTTTGTTATAAATTATTCAAAGATCAGATATCGAAAACTCTAAGGTCAACACAACCCCCCTCCCCATACCTGGGGACAGGCATTGTAAATTATACCCTGGGGGCATATATTGTTGTTAAGGAAGGGGTATTCGTATAAACTTTAAAGGGAACTCATTTGATTGAAAATGGAAAGTTCTAGTTCACTTTTAAGAGTCAAAAGAGATCGAAGGGCAACAAGACCTCCCCCCCCCCAGGGGATTTCCCCCCAAGCGCATCCGATCAAAATTTTGAGATCTTTATTTTGTAAAAAATAGTTCATTTATTACATAACGAAAACTCTGGGGTTGACGCAACCCCCCAGAGCCCGGGGGTAGGTGATATATTTTATGCCCCGAGGGCATATGAGGTTTCTATGGAAAGGGGCTGTCGTAAAAACTTCAAAGGAGCTCATCGTATTGGAAATTGAAAGTTCTAGTTCCTTTTTTAGAAGTCAAAAGTGATAATAGGATGTCTATCCTACTCCCACCCACCCTCTTTTCCCCAAATACAACAGATCCAAATTTTGAGATAACATTTTTGTTCGAAGTAGTACAACAACCAGATAAAAACAATTTCGGGATCAACATAACCCTAAGAGTCCAGGGGAGGGGCTGAGACTTATTCCCCTGGGGTATATGATATTTTTACGGAAGAGGTGGTCGTATAAGCTTCGGAGGGAACTCAATGATTAGAAACTAAAAGTTCTAGTTCCCTTTTTAAGAGTCAAAAGGAAATGGGGGACAACTAGCCCCCTCGCCCTTTTTTCCTCAAATCCATCCGATTAAATTTTTTAGATAGCTATTTTGTTAAAATAAGTTTTTAAAAATCCGGCTTTGACACAACCCCCAAAAGCCCGGGCAAAAGTATTGTAAATTATGCCCTAGGGGCATATAAGTTTTATATGCGAGAGTTTTTTTTTTAAATAGTTCAAAGATCAAATAAGCCCAACCCCCACCCCTACTAAAACAAAACTTATTAACGATATCTAATTCTAAAAATTGTGGAAGCGGACCCCTGTCCCTTCATGGCCCGATCCACCCCCCTCCTCTGAAAAGCTTATCAATGGTAAATTATGGGAGCTGACCCCAGGTCCTCCCTCCATGGCCTGACCCCCCCCCCCCAAAAAAAAAAAAAACTTATTAACGAGATTTTATTCCAAAAAATCATGGTAGCTGACCCCTGGTCCTCTCTCCATGGCCCATCGCCCTCCAAAAAACAGTTTATCAACGATATTTTATTTCCGAAATCATGGGAGCTGACCCCTGAACTTCCATCCATGTCCTCCCCCCCCCCCCCCAACTTAAAAAAATATGAATGATATTTTGTTCCGAAAATCATGGGAATTCACTTTAATTTATTAGCTCTTTCCAAGATCATTCAAGACACTTATAGTTTCACTACAAACAAGAGTTTGGCTACTGCCCGTTTCCCTAACCGTAAAAGCATAAAGTCTATTGCGTATTTGGCGTATTACTAAAACGAATTATATTGCAAATATTTCCTTTTGTACTTGTTACAAAATTCAAAGAAAATTGTAGTGAAATAACATCTTCAGCTGATGAGCTTTAAGTATGATTGCTTGTTTGTTTGCTATGATTGTTTATTTGATTTCTGTTCGTATTGGGATTGATTTATGCTTCAATAGCAAAATATTTTTCTTTGTTTTAAGCTTGATTTGCATATTCAATTTAAGCTTTACTCGTTTTTTATTTAATTATTTATATTATTACCTGTTGTATATTTTTTTGCTATGAGTTTTTATTTAATTACTGTTCGTTTTGGGTTTCATTTAGTCTTTAATAGTATGTTCTGGTCGTTTTAAGCTTGAGTTATTGGGGGTTTCTATTTCTTCTGATCTTAAGTTTAATTTAGATTTCTTTGAAAAACTTCTCTATCGAAAGTTTTTTTTTTAATTAATGCACGTAAGTAACACTTTTTGTGAAGAATTTTGTGCGTGCAGTTATAGATTTTTGTTACAAGTACATGAGATTTTTATTATAGGTTTATAACCTGTCTGCGCTTATAAATTGGGTGAATCAGCTGAGGCTCTAGGTGGACGGTCCCTATTAGGCTTAGGTCACTTGTTCGCCTGCAAGTCCAGGCGACTTAACGTTGATGCGTCAATCCTAAGACTTGGTCAACCTGCCTCAGACTCTAAGTGGGAGTACCTCTCTGAAAGCTAACAGAAAAGTAATTGTCCAATAAGAGAGTCATAGTTACTCTTGCTTTTACCCAAACAGTAGGAAAGCTATAGGTCTCCCCGTTCGCCTGGAAGTCCAGGGGACTTGTCGGTCATGTGTTAATTCTAAAACTCGGTAACCCGGCTGAAACTTTAAGCGAGCGGGCCTATTAGGCCTAGGTTACATATTCAACTGTCAGTCCAGGCAAATTCAGTTCTCCCTTTTGCATGCAAGTCCAGTGGACATTGTCCGTCATGTGTAAACCGAAAAATCTCGGTCATTCTCATTGCAATTCCAGTGGAGTTTCCCAGTAGGCAAAGCTTATGTAATAAGAACAATCTCAGTTGCCCAATCGCCTTCAAATTCAGGTGGCCATGGTCAATCATAAATCTTTGAAAAAGTTTTATTTGCGGTTTTCAGTTGATAGTCTGAGTGAGAGGCAAAGCTGGCATAATCCTTTTTCAGAATTGTATAAGGATGACGTCATTTCACTTGTTGATTGATAGCCTATCGTCCATCTATCTTAGAGCAAAACTAAAGTAGATAGGCGTGTTATGAGGGTAATTCAAATAGTCTATGAGTTCTAAGAGCCATTTGAAGGCATTTTGAGACATCAAATAAAATTTTTTTTAAAGATTTATGACTGACCATATCCACAATAAGGTTCGGTCCTGTTTCTGTTTTCATTTCTGTTTCTGTTTTTTCTAACCTGTTTCTGTTTCTGCTTTTGAAAAAAATAGAACAGAACAGAAAACAGATACAGGTCATATGTTTTTGTCGGATGTGTTTCTGATTCTGTCCTGTTTTCTTCTTAACCTTTTTTTCCGTTTCTGTTTTTTTTTTTGCCTGTTTTCTATTTTTATCATTTTACAGAGCGCTTGCGTTTTCACTATTGTCTATCGGATAATGGCTTTTGCACTAATATCTGGCGGCGAAAAGTCTGAGTGTCTGTATAACAGAAGAAGAAAATGAAAAGAAAAGAAACATTCAAGGGTGGTCTTGAATAACAAGGAACAAGCGATCCAGAGAGGCAAAAGGTTGAGCGTAAGCTCGAATTTGTAGTATTGTGAATAAGTTCGTCTGGTCAGAAAATGTTAGCCATCCCAGGTCTGAAGTGAGCTGAACCTTAAACAGTTCTTTGTATATTCATAAAACAAACATTCATGGTAAGCTGCTAGACCACTCTCCCCCAAAAATATGTGTTCTTCTGAGTGATTGATGCTGGAGCACGTATCTATGTGACGACAAAAGATCGATGTATTTAGGTGCTTTATATTTTTTTGCAATTTTAGCACTCTTTTTTGCATTTTTCTACCAAAAAGTCTTGATTAAAACACAAAATCAACTTCTACTAAACATAAAAGCCGTTCCAAAAATAGACCTTCTATCTTCCCTTTTCACCTGCTCCTTCATCAATGGCTCAGAAACACTTCGGTAATGTTGATAAAATAAAGGTGAAAGTATCTTGTTTCTCCATTGCCAACACAAGGAGAAAAAAATATAGTGAGGTATCCCGAAGTTGCTGTTTGTCATACAGAAAAGGATTCGCTTTCTGAAAATGAGAAGTTGGAAGAGCAGCACAAGATCCAAAGAAGTTCCGGTAATATTTCAAGTAAAGGGACTTGCGATATTTACTCTATGATGCTGCGCAACCATTCTAATCAAGTGAAGTTGACAAAGCAGTGTGTAAGAGCAGTACTTTTAGACAAAATTCTTCTGTCTGTGTTTGACAACGGTGGTATGAGTGGACTTGTTAAAACTTTCACTGGTGGTCTTCACTCTCCATCTGCTCGTACAACCAAGAGACAGATCTTTCAAGCAAAGAAAAAGAAACCTATGTATATGAAAGCAGATATGAGAGAGGCCAAAAAGTCTCATTGACCTTTACAGGAGAAGACTACATGTCAGTAACTCAAGAAAATAAGTGGATAATGGGCCATTCAAAGTTGCATAATACACTTCAATCGCTTGAAAGTTAGACAAAAAGCTGAAAATATACTCGCAGCTATCAAAGTAGCCCTGAAAAAACGTGCAATCGAAGATGACATATTTCCTGTAGTATCCGACTCTGATTCAAATATTGTTAAAGCCCACTACCATGGGGGGGGATTCAAAGGTCTTCATGCTTTGGTCATTGCCTTCACCTTTGTGTAACAAATGCTCTTAAGGTCTGGGGAGAAATTACCGCAGAGAAAGAAGTTGAATACGAATCTGATGACAATGATGACTCTAGTAGAGAACAAAAGATTGATGCAGCAGAATATGAACTAGCCCATGTCATTGAGGAAGCTATCGATAACACCGAATCTGAAATGAATGATCCTGACGAGTCGAATGAAGAAAATGTGTCTGACGATTGGGCAGAAATTACGTCTGATTCTGGAGGCCGAAGTAGAGACATAGGGCCGTATCAATAAATGCTGCGCTGCAGAAGTTGCGTAAAACCATGAATTTACTAAAAATCAAATGTCCATCATGACATATTTGAAGGTCTTTGCAAAGACATAGGGATGTGTGGTCATATAGACCTACTCATAACATAAAAGTTCGCTGGGACAAAACACAA
Organism: Artemia sp. Kazakhstan ARC1039; assembly: GCA_029168905.1. Taxonomy (NCBI): domain Eukaryota; kingdom Metazoa; phylum Arthropoda; class Branchiopoda; order Anostraca; family Artemiidae; genus Artemia; species Artemia sp. Kazakhstan ARC1039. The sequence continues at coordinate 22,493 of JAQQPU010003349.1, read as the reverse complement.
ACATTGACTAGTACCTCCTTCCAAAGAAAGTTCACCTTCAGCAATTTTATGACCTTAATGTTCGAGATATTAAGATCAGAGAACTGGAACTGTCCGAGCAGGAATGGTTTATTCTTTAGAGCCCATATAGTTGTTTGTACTCTTCTGAAGAGGCAACTAAAAATTCCAGTAGATCCACAAAAACGACATCGATCAAAGCGTACATGCTGGTGAAGAGGCTGGTAAGCTTCAGCGATGTGAGATCAATGAACCAGCTCGATAATTCTCTTAAGGATAAGCTCTTATTCCAGTTAAATAAGTACGTCGTTCACAACCCTAAATTCAAATTGGAGCTTTACCAGCATATAGCGTTTTTGGATCCATTTGCCTATGAATAACTTTGGTGGAAAGATTGGTGGCCAGACAGTCACTCACTAGCTTATTTAGTAGTTCATATGAGCTCGCTCCCTTAGGTGAGAATTGAAATATGAAAGAACCAGAGAATCTGAGTGAAGTTGATTACTACTATTCTCTGTTGTAAATAAACAAGGCTAAACCCCTCTATCCAAAGACAAGATACTACAGCAGGTTGGAATACAGAATCCCTTAGTTTCGAGAAAAAGCCCGAAGCATCTCTAAAATGGCGTTCGATCGAAATAAAAATACACCATTGAAATCGCCATGGTCAAATACACTTAACCGGAGGATTACAGTCCCCCACCCTAAAAATTTCGATCACATCTGCAATGACCGAAATATCTAGTATTTTTGTGAATTTTATCAGTTTTTGTGAAATTTATCACTGTCTATTAAAAGGACTTTATCTCTATTTGAACTTTTATTTATCGTCATAGAAAGGCAGTATTGTCTCCGAAATAATTTTTAGTTTGTTTTCGATTTTATTTGAAGCTGCTGTGCTTTTGTATTAGAATGAAAAGTTTGTTCCTCTTAATTTATACTTCGTGGTTCAACACTTCTTGAGGTAGCAAGAATGAAATCGTGCCGTGCTCAGGTCTTCTAATAGGTTAGAATCACATGTACAGTCAGGGTTGTGTCGTACGTGCATTTGGTTGATTAATAAAGAGATGGATTAGTGGATTTGGGATAACTTTAAGGCGGTTCCTTTATGCTAGTTTGGGAGTTGCAGTGTGTAATCTTGCCCAGCATAGATGACAGGGTGCGACATCCTAAAAAAGAGGAAGATAAGCGAAAACAAAAGACAGCTGTTAAAACAGCTGTTTTTTTATACAAAAACAGCTGTTTCCTGTTTTTCCAAAAAATAGAACAGAAAGCAGAAACAGGTCACCTGTTTTTGACGGACCTGTTTCTATTTCTGTTTCTTTTATCTGATTTTTTCCGTTTCGGTTTTTCTAAAAAACAGAAACAGTGCCGAGGCTTAGTCCACACGTTAGATTGACTGTTTTTCAAAGGGATTTTGCACATTTCTGACGCTACTGACAAACTCTATAGCGGCGTTATCGGTTTTTTTTTTTTTTTTCTTACCGTGGTCTGATACGAGGTTTCAAAATATTTCGCGACCCACCTTACGAAAAGACTTTTGTTTACAAAACAGGTTTTAATTTTCAATAAGAATTCAGTTACTCATTTACTAATTACATACATGAATTTTTTAAATAATTATGCAAAAAAAAGCATTTAAAAAATTAAAATAATGATCATTTAAAATTTAAGTGTTTTTTTAATGAGTAAAAATCGGGCAATAAAATTAAGGCCATTCTGGAAGGAGGATAAATTTTGTAAAATATTGAAGCCGGAAAACGGACAGAAGTGCTTTGAGAGAATCCCAGCACAAAGCAACGTTAGCAGCCCAACGCGCAGGGGCGAGCGAAAAAACTGCGCATATGAAATAGTAAAAATAAACAACATTTCCCATATTACTTTTCCAACTTTTCGAAAATTAAGAAAGTTTTAGGTTTTACAATTCTTTACCAGCCCGGTAAATTTTTTTACGACCCGTTGCTGAGTTGAAACCCAAACTTTGGGAAACGCTTTTTCTATAGCCAAACAGCTAACAAGAATCCAGAAACGAAAAATCTAAGTTCCGGCGACCGAAAAACCGTTAGCGGTGGCTGTTAAAAAGAATGCCTTGCATCAACAATAGAATTGGTTGATTATTGGATGATTGATGATTAACTGATTGATGGATGTAATAATAAAATGATTGATGGTGATATTTTGAGCGTTGAATTACCGTTTAATTCTTATAATCCATAAGTTTAGAAATAAATAAAGGACTTTTCTTTTTCATTTTCATTTTGTTGTTTCACTTTTCATTTACACCAAATTTGAAAAAAATCACCTTTTTTTGAAGATTTAGGTTTCTTTAGGATGATTGGGTTATTGCATCAAAAAATATTCATGTGTTTAATTTTTTCCTATGTCAGATATATTCTTATTAAGTAAAGCATCATAGCTACTGTCAGTTCACTTATAATTGAGAAAAATTCCTCTTGAAATAAGTTCATTCAAACTAAGTTCGAGAATACAAATATCAGAGCTATGTTTGATTAGTTCACATAAAACTTGAGTTTAAGAAAAACTGAAGTCGAATTGTCTTTACACAATTCAACAACTTTTATTTAATCAAGCAAAAGTTTAAGTGCGTTAAGAGAAAAGAATCTTGCAACAGAGAATATAATTTAAAAAAAAGTTAAATTTTACTAATTGGATTCACATTTGGTCTCTATCCCAGAACCCTAATGGGAGGGGGAGATCAAATATTCCCTAAAATTTTTTATCCCCCCTAAATTTCAGACAAAAATTGCTTCGGTATTTTCTCTGTAAATGCCGTTTTAGCTAATTTCATTAATAAAAATCGAAACACAACAAAATCTCCCCCTTTCTATACAATGAAAAATCCAACCACCCCCCCCTGTATTTCTGTGAATTGGTACCACTGTGTGAGATGTTTCAAATATAGACCATGTTTTTCCACTTCCAAGCTTAAGTTTCTTGATGAAAAGAAGATTCAACTTCCAGTTCATTCTCTGTTTTGGTCCAACATTGATCCTATAAATATTATCCAACAGACTTAGACAAATCCAAAACAAGCTTAGCTTTTATTTATTGTAATTAGTACTCAGCCAAGCGTGTCAATTTGAGGGTAGGTGGTCTGGAAGGGCATTTTTTCCGAGATTTTTCGACCCACTCCCTCCCAGTTTTTGAAAAATATCTTTTTTTGGGATATTACCATTGAATATTGCCTTAATTTGTATTTTTTTTTTTAGAGAAAGTCGAGGATGGTGTAAAACTAAATAAAAAGTTACTATGTGAATCCAGATTGTCAAAAGAAAGTATGTGCATTTATCCTCCACATTATATAATTTAACTAATTGGGTTTCATAAAATAGAAGAAAATAAAATACAGATTTAGCTCTCCACGGATATGCGAGAGATTATAAAGAGTTACTTCTAAAAGCTTAGATGGCAATGCTTTTAATGTATAATTTAGCTCGTTAATAGAATTACAAAATAATTTGTTTATTTATAGAAGAAGTAGAGAAAGCTATCTATTTCGTAAAATAGAAGAAGCATCATGAAATCCGGTCCTCAGTCACTTTATTCCCAGTTATAAAGCCGAATTAAAAATAAATTTTTAAGGACATGGGAGGAAACCATTGTACAAACAAACTAGACCACTAGACCTACCTTCCTTCTGGTTTATTGAGTCCTAGAATTTCAAACAACGTCAAAATAAATGAAAAATTGTACAAAAACGATAACTTTTGCATCCTCTTTTTTAGAATCTACTGATTAGAAACTATGTTTTGGAACGCAAAAATTATCAAATCCTTTTTCTGTTAAAAGCGATTCTAAAAATTCAATTAAGTGCCAACATGACTTTGAGTCCTCAATCATTTCCTAATCTATTCCTAGTTATAGAAGTAAAAGTAGCTTTTTTTTAGAATATGCAAAGAAGCTGCGAAAAAACTGATGGTAAAAACTGGAAAGAACCTGGAAAAAACTGATCTTCTCTGCTGTTTCTTCTCGTTTAAAAAGCCTTAAACAGCATCAAAGTAATCACAAAATATCTTAAAAGTATTCCTTTGGTAAATTCCTCTACAGAGAAACAGAGAAGCAAAACATGTTGCGAACATACATAACACAGGTTGTACTAAAGGGCAACAGAAAGTTTACACATAAAACATGTTGTAAACATCCATTAATGTTGCAACTTCTATGAAACAGGTTCTTCCACAGAGAAACAGGGAGATTACTTATAAAACATAATTTAATTTAAAAAAATTGTCCTTTCAAGACTTAAAAAATTCACACAAATGAACCGTTAGGTTTGCAGTCACTACTTGTGAGCTATTGGAAACACCCTCAAGAATTACGCTGTGCAGTGTAAGACAAAAACCGGTTTCCCTAATGATTTACCCTATTGAAATATACTCAAATATGATGATAATAAAATACTTTATTAGAAAAATAAAGTATTTATATTAATAAATAACTATAATTTATCATAATAAATATTATAATTAATATAATAAAAATTTATTATGATAAATACTTTATTATACAATACAATAGACAGTTATTGAAATCAATCCGCCAAGAACGCAAAGTTGTCACTAAGAATCGCATTGAAAAGAGCTCAGCCTTCTGCCGTCACCACCGCCCGCCACATGTACTCCGCTAGATATGATTTTAAATGGTGGCGGGCTGTATCTCGTTGCCTTTTATCCCTCCACATGCCGGAATCACCCATTATTTCTAGTTGTTCGGTAGATGCGCGTGTTTCTGGGTCAACAAATTTCTTAATGTGGTTCCGTTGCCCCTTTTTCAGTCCTTGGCAAATCCCAAATCTTTTTTTCAACATTCATGGTTAGACAATATCCTTTATCACAGTACATTGGAAAATGAATACAGACAAACAGGTTTTCAAGCAGTTCGTGGTAACTAACCGTAAGTAAGGAGTGATTCAACTCAATAGTAATCGAAACTCTAAAAAACGGAATTTGGATACCAATAGAGATATCAAAAGAATTGCCTTATTACGCTGATTTCAAATACATAAGTTTCATTAAGTTTAATCTTACCTATTAAATGCTACGAGCCTGAGAAAATTTGCCTGATTTTCGAAAAAGGGGGAAACATCCCCTTAAAAGTCAGAGAATCTTAATGAAAATCACACCCTCAGATTCAGCGTATCAGAGAACTTTCTTGTATAGGTTTCAAGCTCCTATTTGCAAAAATGTGGAACTTAAAATGTGGAAGATCACGGATGTTTCTTTGTTTTTTTTTGTTTTTTTTTTACAGGGGTGATCATATTGACGCAGTAGTCCTATAAACTTAAAAGGTCTAGTGCCCTTTTTAATTGACCAATAAGATTGGAGGGCAATAGGCCCCCTTCCGCACCCCTTTTTACTCAAAATCATCCGATCAAAATTTTGAGAGAGCCAATTTGTTCAACATAGTTGAAAGGCAGAATAACTATCCATGACTCCTCCATCCCCCCGCCGACCCCCTGGGAAAAGGTCTTTCAGTTACAAAATTTGCCCATTATTTACGTATAGTATCTGTTATTGGTAAGTATACATATGTTTTTAGGGAGGGGGGGGGTCAAATTTTCTTCTGGTGGTATTTTCCACTAGTATAATTTTCCATGGGGAGGGAAAATTAGGGAAATCAAGGGAAATTTTACACTGGGGGACTTTGCCATAATTCCTATATGAAATTCTATGTCTTGCTTTCTCTTAGCCAACTTTATTTTATGCGTAGAGAAAACAACTTTATGTTACGGTTAATTGTCTAGGAATTTTTTTTTTTTTACCAGGATTGAATTGTCTAGAGAATAAATTCGTGAGGGAGAGGGATTTTTCTTTGGAGGTTTACCCAGATTTCCTGGTATTATTTAAAAAAAAGATCAGAAATTAACTTAAAAAACAAGTTTTTTCAACTGAAAGTAAGGAACAACAATAAAACTTAACACGAACAGAAATTATTGCGTATATGAGGGAGTTCTCTCCCTCGTCAAT
>JAQQPU010003349.1:0-16109 GCA_029168905.1 Artemia sp. Kazakhstan ARC1039 | reverse complement strand
GAGGGGGGCTGCTCCACCTCAACGCCTCCCTCTTTACGCTAAAGTTTAAATTGTGTCCCAATTACTTAAGAACAACTTCTGAAACACTAGGTTCATTTAACTAGAACAATAAGAAGCTTTTTTAAAAGTACTACAAAAACTTTAGCGTAAAGATTGAAGTGTTGAGGAGAAGCCACCCCGTCAAATACGTAATAATTTCTGTTCGTTTTAAGTTTTTTATTGCTCCTTACTTTAAGTTAAAAATAAACTTGTTTTTTTTTATTTAATTGTCTTACAGACCTTAATTCTTGAATTACGGTCTGGTAAATCTATCAACAGGTAAATCTATCAAAAACCAAAAAAAAAAAAAAAAGTATTGTTCCCTTCCCTTCAAGGAACAATTTGATTGGCTTGCAGAAGCACATCACAAAATAAACTAATAGAATAAAAGGACACTTTTTACACGGAAGTACAGGCCAGTAGTTTTACTTTGTCTTTTCAGATTTTTTAGGGTATTAAATAGAAAAAAAAATATTTCTTACTATGAAAGTAAGGAGCAACATTAAAAGTCAGAACAAACAGAAATTATTCCGTATATGAAGGGATTACCCCTCCTTCATACCTTGCTCTTCACGCTAAAGTTTTTAGCACTTTGAAAAAAAGCTTCTTATTCTAATTAGACGGCCCTTGTGTTTCAGGAGTCGGTCTTAAAAAATTGGGACAAGCAGTCAAACTTCAGTGCAAAGAAAAATGTCTTGAGCAGGAAGGATCCCCTTAATATACGTAGTAATTTTATTCTATTTTGAGCTTTTTCGCTCCATCACGTATCACGCCCATCAACCCCATCACGTAAAATTCCTTCCGGACAATTTCATCTTTGCTGAAAATCCTCCCCCTCCTCCGTAAAATTTCTTGCAGAAGATTCAGCCAGAAAAAATCTCCTTAACATACTTTCATTTGAAAACACGTTCAGTTCTAATTGTTTTTTTTTATCAATCCGAAAATCCACTCTTGCACGGAAATTATGGGATGCTACCATTTCATCTAACCGTCACAGGCACTAAACGTCATTTCGTCGATAAGGAAAATCTGTCAAAACATCGACACGTTAGGACATCGACAGTTATAACATCGACACGTCAGGACATCGACAGTCACAATCGCTATCGTCAGAACGTCGACAGTCATAACATCGACTCGTCACAGCATCTGAAAAATTTTTGGATGTTATGATTTGTCGATGTTATTACTGTCGACGTTCTGACGGTTAGTGGTCCTGATGTATTTTCGTTATGAAAAAATTTTTAGATTTTATGACGTGTCGATGTTATAACTGTTGACGTTCTGACGGTTAGTAATTCTGATGAATTTTCTTTAGGAAAAAAATTTATAAGTTTATACAATGGTAATAAATATATAATAGTTTAGAAACAAATATTAGCTATATATTTTCCCATCAGGCATATATTAAATACGTAACCTAACCTAATTTAGGCACCTTCACGCCCTAAACCCCAAAAAACTAAAGTTTAAAAAATTTTGGATGTTATGACCGTCGACCTTCTGGCGGTTAGTGGTTCTGACGGATTTTGTTACGAAAAAAATTTTTGATGTTAAGACGTGTCGGTGTTATGATTGTCAATGTTCTGACGGGTAGCGATTGTGACTATCGATATTATGACTGTCGATGTTCTGACGGGTAGCAACTGTGACTGTCGATGAACTGACGTGTCGATGTTATGACTGTCGACGTTCTGACGGGTAGCGATTGTGCCTGTCGATGAACTGACGTGTCGATGCTATGACTGTCGATTTTCTGACGGGTAGCGAGTGTGACTGTCACTGTCCTGACGAATCGATGTTATGACTGTCGATGTCCTGACGTGTCGATGTCCTGGCGCCTTCCCGAAATCCAAAAGCAACGAAACTTGTTTTGGTAGGGCTTACGCAAGAAATGTTTTGATCCAAGAAGGCTTTTTAATCCGACAACGATTGGTTGTGAGGGCCAACGTCATTTGTCTTTGGTAGGGCTTACGCAAGACTTGTTTTTCTAGGGCTTACGCAAGACATGTTTTGGTCTAAAAAGCCTTGTAACCCGACAACAAAAGTTTTTCCGTTACAGCACACATTTGGTCCAAGAAGCCTTTGTAACCAGGCAAAAGATTCTCTTACCGGGTAGGGGATCGGTTAGTTCATTTGCTTCTTCAGGGTATAAAATGTGCATACAAGCATGGAGAGTACACTTTTCAAGATTAACAATGAAAGGAGAAATTTTAAAAGGGATATGATCCAAGCGTACCTCCAGGTAAGAATTTAATTTCCAAGTACCTTAAGAAATGAAGGTAATCCCCCCCCCACTACCAAGAAAAAAGGTGAGTATACTTAAATTGAAGCTGATAGGATTTTGTAAAGGAAAACAACAGCTAAAATACCTTTCCCCCGTTTTATTTCATAGTTCTATGGGGAATAAAATAATCACATTTAAACGTGTTAAATACATTTTACTGTAAAAATTACATTACTGCATTGTCAGATGCCAGATATATCTGGCAATTGAATTAAGAGGTATTTGGGTTAAACCTTAATTACCGTGAATAGCCCGAACTGTCAAAATCTTCTAATTGAAGAAAAGAGTTTCTTTCATATTTCCTGTAGTAGTAAACCGATGGTTTTTGGGCAAATACAATTCAGCTTTGATTGGTATTATTTTCTCCGCTGCACCTTTCTGGCCATGCAACCTTACGAGGGAGACTACTGACATTTCCTCATATTTTATCTCTAGGCCTCTAGCGGCATACTTGGCTTTCGATAAAAATTTGAAATAAGACTACTCAAATATAGTATTAGACAATATCTGATTATATCTTTGAGTAATATTATAAAATATTATGTTCTTTCTAGACCTCTAGCGGCATATTTGGCTGCACAATTCGGTTAAGTTAAATTATTTTTTAATCTAGATACTACATAGATAACTTTTACGATGATTGGAGTATATAACACTGAATTTATTGGCTTGATATCATCATCTTGTGGAATTATATTTGAATGTGCACTTTTGATAATGACTGTGGAACGTGAAGAAATTGACTGATATCACTGGAAAGTGAACAATAACGTGTTTGACAATGATAATAGCTTGTGGAGTACTACATTACATCATATGAACCGACTGAAATTTTATGACCGTATGATTACCCCTTATAATAAAAGCGGAAAAGAACTGAAAACTGTTCAAGAAGAAGCTAGAGAAATATGCAATTTTTTAAGAGCTGAAAGCGCTGTAGTAATGTGTCTACAGATCGCCTTGTGAAAGCAAGAATATCGTAACCGCACTTTTTAAAATTCCGAGAAAAACTTAATGGAAAAAATCAGTTTTTGTGGAGGTGAACGTATGGTAGATAGAAAATCGAATAAAGCGCCAATTTAAAGTCAATAGTCAGGGAGAACTGTTGGTAGAATTTTGATCCTGTTGGATAAGGTTTACTAGGTCAAAAGGTTGAACAAAAAATGTATACGACATTTTAGCCCACCCTTTTTGCTGCTAAAGTAGTTACGACAAAAGTGCAGACATCGCTTAGGTTCCTTTTCATTTCATTACGACAATTGATCATCAAGGTTTTCTCAGGAATAGGCAAGCCTTATTTTAGAGCCCAAACGTGGTGTTTCTAATTTTTGTACTACTTTGGTCGTTTAAACTAAATTTAATACGAAGTAATTATAATACAACTTCAGAAATTTCGACTACTTGGTAAAAAAAAAAGCAAGGTAGCTTATTGGGTCTATACTGAATGCCTTTCCCCTTTCTCGGGTTTTTTTATGGGGGGAGGGGGGTTCCAGCTTCTTCTTCTGGGCATACTCTCTGTACTGCAGTGGGTGGGTGGTTGTTGTCTTGATTCATGCTTGAAAAAACACACTTGTAGTACTCCACATTTAGAGGAGCCATAAATCTGTAGGCTGAGTGCACATCTTTAATTTTTTCAATAAAAATAACAGTTTTGAAATCCAACAGCTTTGGGACAACAAGAAACTCAACCACTTTTTTGAAAGAAGTGTCTTTCCTTGTGTCAAGTTTACCCTACATAGCAATTTTTATTTCAGAGACTGATTCGCCAGAAAACGACATTTTGTAACCGACTCTTTTCGAGTAGACTTGTTCATATTAAAGTTGTTTAATTTTGGAAAATGGAACATTAGCATATTTATAGATCTTGAAGGCCTGCTGAAAATTCAGCACTTTGTTCATTTGAAGAACAAACTTTGTTCATTTGACGTCGTAACTAACCGGAGGTTAATCATCCCGTCAGTTACAACAATTTCAGCTTTCACAAAAGTGAAAAACATGCATTTACGATAAAGTTGAATTTTTGATTTACTCAGCCGGGAGGACTCGTACAACAAAACGAACTGCGCCATTAGAAAGCTCGTAAAAATAACTCTGGCAGGGTTAGTAACGCAATTTTGACTAGGAGTATCAGTTACGACATTCTTGCTTTTACAAGGCGAGACAACTTTTAATCCAAAACGGTAACCGCAGAATTCCACTTTTCAATAGAAGAAGTTAAACAGTCCAAATTTCAAGGGACTTATCATGTCCTGAAGATGAGGTTAGGTTCTTCGTGCACTCGATACCAAGTAACATACCTGACCGTGATAAGTGCATACGACACAGTAAAAAGTAAATGAAATGAAATTAACAAGAATCAAGAGAGACACATCTTTTGGTTGGCCAAGTAAGAAACTAATGAAAGAAAGGGCACCGCTACCACCCTAAAGAAAGATCAAAAACACAACGATGCTTTTGAAAAATGAGCCACACTATACTGGAAAGAGTTTAAAAAGAGCAAAATAAAAGATAAAGAAAGTCGAGCCCCCTGCAGGAATTTTTAACATTCATTGAGAAACGACAGAGATCATTCGGATAAAAAAAATTAGAGCATACAAAGCTTCACTATCGTCCTAACAACCCAATTTATCAATTTATGCCAAATATCCTTACTGATGGCTCAGAAGGGAATGTTTTTGTTTTATATATAGATCAAATCTTTTTTTCCCTTATTGTGTCTTAGATTCTCATTTTAGATTGGTTAAGGGGTAAAAAAAAATGAAACAGACTTTTCTAATGGTCAGATATGTAAGAGCAAAAATTATCACAGATATAGGCACTACTACCGAGGTCACAGGAAGGGAAAGGGGTGTACTAGAGTGTGAGATAGGTGAACAGAAACTTTATCTTCCATAATCATAAATGAGCGAACTGAATTTGGCTCCAAAAGTCAGAGACATGCCACTTGGAATTGAAAAACACTTTTTCTAATGGTCAGAAACGTATGAAGGGGAATTTTCAGAGACAAAAGGCACTATCCCCACGCTCACAGGGGGGGGGGGTGTACCAGAGTCTGAAATAGGTGAACTGGATCTTTTTTCTTCCAAAATCAAAAACAAGCGAATTGAATTTGTTTCCAAAAGTCAAAGACATGTCACTCTTAATTAAAACTGAATTTTTTAATCGTCAGAGGCGTATGAACAGGAATTTTCAGAAACATAGGCACTAATATCGGGCCCACAGGAAAGGAGGTGTACTAGAGTCTGAAATAGGTGAGCATGGTTTTAACCATAGTCTGAGAGAGATGAACCGAAATTTTTCCAAGATCACAAACGCATAACATATTTTTTTTTTATGTCAGAGACCCCAATGATCTGCTGTCACTAGTCGCTGTCGTTGGCCACCTGCAAGTTGAAAAATAAATCTAAAAAATGGATACAAAGACTTTTATTGTATATGATCACCCACTTGTAGAAGAAAAAATCTAAAAGATGAAGACAAAGATTTTTATTGTACATACACTTTTATCAATAAACAAATTTATGAACATCGTTAAAACAATTTATTCTTAGGGCATTGAAATCAATATTATATGGGCAAGAAAGGGTATTTTCCACTATTAAGTCATTCATTCGAGGATTGTCGACATAAATGCTGAGAAATTCGCTGTAATTGTAATTAGCGTGGTGCCATGCTAAGTGAATTCAAAGGAACCTATCTTGAAAGCAGTTAGTCTAATATACACTATCGGTTAGAAATAACTCATGAAACCATACCGGAATAGATGGCAGCATTTTGGCCAGTAAAGACATGGCCATTTAACTAATATATGGGTACTGGGTAGTTGGTCAACACATATCCAATGCGTTTGATATAAGAATGGGTACCCTCTACCAAACAAAAGTCGTCCTTTTTGTCTTTTTTGGTAAAATTCAGAATGGAAACGTAATTTTTTTCTGGTTTGGGGAAATTCACAACAGGAAAAGGAGGTGAAATTTTTTCTCTTCTTTGAAAAATTCTGAACAGAAGTTGAGCTTTTTTCTCTTCTTTGGGAAAAAACTAAAAAGTCACTGCACTACCAAGGCCACTTAGGTTGAGTTAACCTAGAAAAAAAGTAAAAAGTGGAACGAACAACACGAAAATACTAGTACTACTAATAGCAGCTCACTACACCACCAAGCCGTCTGAGATCGGCACTGCTACGTTTAATCAAAAAATATCTCAAGCATTTAAGGCATTGTATAAATGACTTGCAAAAAACAAACGAAAAAACGATAACGCAACTACTACTAGCAACTCAGTGCAAAACCCAGACCACTTAGGTTGAGTTATCCTAATAAAAGAATAAAAAGAGGGTGAACAACCCGAAAATAGTACTACTACTACTAACAACTTACTGCACTTTCAAGCCATCTGAGATGGACACATCTACACTTTTTCATGAAATATTTATAGTATTTAAGGTATTGTTTGGAAGGCTTGAAACATAAAAAACGCATGAAAATACAGTTACTACTAGCAAGACACTGCACTACCAGGCCAAATCTGCAACATTTTATCAAGAAAAAAATTTGAAAATGGTTGAAGTATTGTATAATTGCCTTGTAAAAAAAAATGAAAATACTATTACTACAAAGGTCGATAGCTAGCATTGTAATTGAGATGACAGAGGAGCGTGCGTAACTGTATTGGCCTCAGGCGGCTTGATGCTGTGGTGAGTTGTTAGTAGTAGTAGTAGTAGTAGCATTAGTAGTAGTAGTAGTAGTAGTAGTAGTAGTAGTAGCAGCAGTGTAAGAAATTTTTGCTTACAATGGAACCATTTTGGGAGAATTTGATGTGAAACATTCAAAATTCTATTATCTGCTAATAGATTACTACTACTACTACTACTACTACTACTACTACTACTGAAAACTCACTGTACCATCAAGCCATTTGAATTCAACGTAGCTAAGTTTTTTAATGAAAATATTTAAAGTGTTTGAGGTATTGTATGAATGGCTTGCAAAAAAAAAAAAAAAACACGAAGATACAACTACTACTATCAACTCACTGCACCATCAAGCAGCGTGAGACCAAATCTGCTACGTTTTATCAAGAAAATATCTGAAATTGTTTCAAGTATTGTATGAGTGGTTTACAAAAAAAAATAAAACACGAAAATACTATTAATACAATGTAAGAGATTTTGTAAGAGCTAGCAATGTAAGAGCTAGCAATGTAAGAGACTGTTGCTGATAATGGAACTTTTATTGGAGAATTTGATATGCAAATTTCAAAAACCCTATAATTTTCTAATACTACTACTACTACTACTAACGACTCATTGTACCATCAAGCCATCTGAGGTCAACATAGCTACGTTTTATCATGATAATATCTAGAATGCTTAAGGTATTGTATGAATTGTTTGCAACAACAACAACAAAAAAATGAAAATACAGCTACTGCTAGAAAGTCACTGCACCAGGGCTGCGGTTTTCATGCACTATTATGTTTTATTTTGTGATGTCGTGAGTTTACTTACAGTGAATTTCTCAGCATTTATGTAGGCAATCCTCGAATGAATGACTTCATAGTGGAAGATACCCTTTCCTACCCGTATATTATTGATTTCAGTGCCCTAAGGATAAATTGTTTTAATAATGTTTGTAAATTTGTTTCTTAATAAAAATATATGTACAATAAAAGTCTTTGTCTTCATCTTTTAGATCTCATATTCTACGTGTAGGAGGCCATCGACAACGACTAGTGACGATAGGTCATTGGGGCATCCAACATTAAAAAAAAATTTATACGTGTATGATCGAAGAATAAAATTCGGTTCATCTCTAACAGACTTTGCTTAAAACCCTTTTTACCTATTTCAGACTCTAGTCTATCCCCCTTGTTAATCCGTAAGTAGTGTCTATGTCTCTTAAAATTCCTGTTTACATGTCTCAGACGATTAGAAACAGTCAGTTTCAATTCCAAGGGACAAATCTCTGACTTTTGGGAATAAAATTAGTTCACTCGTACATGACTTTGGAAGAAAAAGGTCTTGTTCACCTATTTCAGACTACAGTACAAGCCACCTGTGAGCTCGGTAGTAGGGACTTATGTCTCTGAAAATTCCTGTTCATGCCTCTCTGACCATTAAAAAAAGTCTGTTTCTATTCAAATTGACATGTTTGTGGCTTTTGGAAACAAGGTCAGTTCGCTCGTTTATAACTTTGGAAGATAAAGATCTGTTCACCTTCTGAATCTAAAATGTGAATCTAAGACGTAATAAGGAACAAATATTTATTCCTATAAAACAAAAACATTCTTACAAGAGCCATCAGTAAGGATATTTGACGATAAATTGATAAATTGGGGCTCTTCCAGAACGATAGTGAAGCTTTCTATACTCTATTTCTTTTATACGAGTCTTCTCTGCCGTATTTCAAACAATGTGAAGAATTCCTGCAAGGGGACTCGACTTTTCTTGATATTTTATTTTGCTCTTTGTGAACTTTTTCTAATAAACTGTAGCTTCTTTTCCAAGAGTTTCGTTGAGTTTTTGAGCTTTCTTTGGGTGGTAAGTATGCTCTTTATTTCATTAGTTTCTTACTTGGCCAATCTAAAGATGTGTTTCTCTCTATTCTTGTTAATATCATTTTGTTTACGTTTTGCTGTGTCGTATGTACTTGATCACGATCGGGCATGTCACTTGGCATCCACTGCGTGAAGAACCTAACCTTTTCTTCGGGAGGGTGATAAGCCCCTTCAAATCTGGGGCATTTAAACTCTTCTAAACTGAAAAGTGGAATTCTGGGATCACAGAATTAAATTAAAAGTTTATCCGTAGACATATTATCCTTTGCATATAGCTCTTCAACTCCGATGAGATTGCATATTTCTATGAATTCTTTCCTGAACAGTAGGCTACTCAGTTTCTTACCAATTTTATTATATGGCCTAATCACTCGGTCATCAAATTCCAGTCGGTTCCTATGTCGTAATGTAGTACTTTACAAGCTTTTATCATAGTAAAAAATATTATACTTCACTTTCCAGTGATAACAGTCAATTTCTTCATGTTCCACAGTCAATAATAAAAGTATACAATCAAATATAATTCCACAAGACGATGATTTCAAGCCAAAATATTCAGCCTCGTATAGTTCAATCATCTTGAAAGCTATGGATGTAGCATCTACAATAAAAAATAAAATATAACGTAACCGAATTGTTCAGCAATGTATGGCACCACGGGCCTAGAAAGAACATATTATTTTATAATATTACTCAAGAATATAATCAGATACTATCTAAAACCATGCTTTGGTAGTCTTATTTTAAATTTATGGCGAAAGGAACGTGTGCCGCTAGAGGCCTAAAAAGAAAATATGAGGAAATCTCAGCATAGGTTTCCTCGTAAGGTTCCAGGCCAAAAGGAAGCCAACGAAAAAGAAATAATACCAACGAATAAATGAAAAAATTACGGAATTAAGTCAGATGTTTTGTGCCCCAATGAATTTGAATTGAATAACTCATCTCCGTTGCTCCACTCCCCTTCCTGTCTAATGATGTGTAATCCCTTTGCTCTAAGAGTGATTTAAACTTTAAGAGGGTAGGCCCTCCTTAGGTTGGGAGGGGTGGGGCTTACATGATATTAAAAATCATGATTATAATAAAAAAGACGCCTGTTTAACAATCTGTATTTACCATTAAAAAACACTCCACCCCAGTCATTTAACGTATATATAAAACAATTTTTTTATTCATTATCGCATGAACTAAAATACTTGAAATCTATCAAAGCTGAATTGTATTTCGCCAAAAACCATCGTTTTACTAATACAGGAAGTATGAAAGAAACCCTTTTCTTCAATTATAAGGTTTTGACAGTTCGCGCTATTCACGGTAATTTAGGCTTAACCCAAATGCCTCTTGATTCATTTGGTGGACCTGACAATGCAGCAATGTAATTCCTACGGTAAGATGTATTTGACATGTTGAAATGTAATTATTTTACTCCCCATGTAAATGTGAAATGAAATGGGCGGAAGGGGTTTTTGCTGTTATTTTCCTATACGAAATTCTATCGGCTTCAATTTAAGTATACTCACCTTTTTGGAGGGAAGGGATACCCCCATTCCTTAATGTACTTAGAAATTAAATTCTTACCTAACGGTATGCTCGGACCACTTTTTTTTAATTCTTCTTTCATTTTTCAGCTTTATAACTCTCTATGCTTCTATGCACATTTTATACCCTGAGTAACAAAGGAACTACTCGGTCCACTACCCGGTAAGAGAATCAGCAAACTCTTGGGTAAGGCATGTAACGGGAAAACCTTTGTTGTTGGGTTAAAAAGGCTTCTTGAACTAAAATATGTCTTGCGTATGCCCTAGCAAAGCAAGTCTTGCTTAAGTCCTACTAAGACTAATGACGTTGACTCAAAACTCAAAACTCATTGCTGTCGGATTATAAAGGCTTCTTGTCAAAACACGCTGAAAATTTCCTCCGGATAAATCCCCCGGAACATCTCCACCTGCAAAATTGAGTTGAGAAAGAGAAAGTAAGACAAAGAAAAAATTCGTAAAGGAACTCTGTCAAATCCTTTTAGTGAAATTTTTTCCCTTGAAAGATCACCACCGGAAAATTCTGTCCACACGTAAAATTAACCCCATGAATACACTCCAAGTACACCCCCTCCCCCAAAACAATATCTGTGAACCTCCCAATAATGAGTACTATACGTACACAATGGGCAAATTTTATAACTTAAAGACCCATCCCAAGGAGCTTGGTGAATCATGTTTCTCCAAAGGTATAGTTTTTGAACATTCCAGCTATTCTGAGAAAAATGGCTATCCCAAACTTTTATTTGGACGATTTTGGGAAAAGGAACGTGGAAGGAGGGCTAGTTACCCCCCAATCTTTTTGGTCACTTAAAAGGGCACTAGAGATTTTAATTTCTGTCCAAATGAGCCCTCACCTGATGTTAGAGAACCAGGGGTTCGATGCGATTACGCCTAGGGGAAAAAATAATTCAAAGGCAAGGATAATGACGATCCTTATAGTAAAAGCCATACGGCTCCTATGTTTTATTATTTATTTATCTGTTTATTTATTATGTTTTTCCCCAGGGGCACTTCATATGGAAGGTTGGTCGTATAAACTTCAAAAGAAGGCTCAAGGGGGATTGCAAATAGAGAGTTCTAGTGCCCTTTTTAAGAGTCAAAATGATCGGAAGGCAACTAGCCATCCACGCCCTTTTCCCCCAAAATACATCCAATAAAAATTTTTGAGGTAGCCATTTTGTTAAAAGTAGTTCAAAGATCATATAACAAACACTCCGATATCGACACAACCCTCCAGGGCGCAAGGGCGGGTGTTGCAAGTTATGTCCTGGGGGCAAGTATGGCTCTTACAGAAGGGATGCTTGTATAAACTTCAGAGAGGACTCATTTGATTGGAAATTAAAAGTTTTAGTTAACTTTTTCACATTAAAAAAAGATCGAAGGGCAAATAACCCCCCTCCCCCTCCCAAGCCCTTTTATCTCCAAATCCAATAGCTAAAAATTTTGAGATAGACATTTTGTTAAAATTACTTCAAAGGTCAGATAACAATTCTCCGATGTCGACGCAACCGCCCAGGTCCAGGGGGCAGGCGTTTTAAGTTATGCCCTGGGTGCATATAAGGTTCTTATGAAAGGGATACTCGTATAAACTTCAGAGAGGGCTCATTTGATTGGACATTGAAAGTTCTAGCTCACTTTTTAAGGGTCAAAAGTGATTGGAGGGCAGCTAGCCTTCCCCAAATACATTTGATAAAAATTCTAAGGTAGCCATTTTGTTAAAAAGTAGTTTAAAGATCAAATAACTGAAATTCCTGGGTTGACACAACCTCCCAGGGCCAAGGGGCAGGCTTTGTAAGTTATACCCTCGGGATAAATATGGTTCTTAGAGTGTGAGATGCTCATATAAACTTCAGAGAGGGCTGATTTAATTGGAAATTAAAAGTTCTAGTTCACTTTTCAGAGTTTTATTTTTTTTTCCCATTGGCACTTCATATGGAAGGGGTCATCGTATAAACTTCAAAGGGGGCCCAAGGGAGATTGCAAATAGAAAGTTCTAGTGCTCTCTTTAAGGGTCAAAAGAGATCGGAGGGCAACTAGCCCCCCCCCCCCCCCCACCCCCCCCGCCCAATTACAACAGACAAAAATTTTTATATAGCCATTTTGCTAAAAATAGTTCAAGATAACAAAACTCCGATGCCGGCACAACCCCCTAGGGCCCGGGGACAGGCATTGTAAGTTATACCCTTGGTTATAAAAGGTTCCTATGAAAAGAATGCTCGTATAAACTTAAGAGAGGGCTCATTTGATCGGAAATTGAAAGTTCTAGTTCAGTTTTTAAGAGTCAAAAGTGATCAGAGGGTAGTTACCCCCCCCCCCCGCCCTTTTTTCCTCAAATACATCAAATAAAAATTTTAAGATAGACATTTTTATAAAATAGGCTAAGTCAGAAAACAAAACTCCGATGTCGACACAGCCTTCAGGACCCGGTGGCAGGTGTTGTAGGTTATGCCCTTGGGACATATATGGTTCTTATGGAAGGGACGCTCGTATAAACGTCAGAGACGTCTCATTTGATTGGAAATTAAAAGTTGTAGTTCGCTTCTTAAGAATCAAAAATGATCGGAGGGCAGCTAGCCCCCTCCTCCCAACGCCCTTTTTCCACCAAGTTTTGTTAAAAATAGTTCAAGGGTCATATAACAAAATTTCCAGTGTCAACCCAACTCCCCAGGGCCCGGGAGCAGGCGTCGTAAGTTATGCCCTGGGGCAATGGAACCGATGCTTGTATATACTTCAGAGAAAGCTAATTTGTTTGGAAAGTTAAAGTTCTTGTTCACTTTTAAGAGTCAAAAGAAATCGGAGGGCAACTAGCCCCACCCCGTTTTTCACCAAGCGCATCAGATAAAATTTTTGATATAGCTCTTTTGTTAAAAATTGTTTAAAGGTCAGATAACAAAACTCTGGTGTCGAAATCCTCCCAGGGCCCGAGGGCAGTCGCTGTAAGCTATGCCCGGGGGCCCATGTGGTTCTTATGGAAGGGTTACTCGTATAAACTTCAGGGAGGGCTTATTTGATTGAAAATTGAAATTTCTAGCTCATCTTTTTAAGAATAAAAAGGAAAAAAGGTTAACAGCCCTCCTCACGTCAAAAAAAAAAAAAACGCCTAAAACACCGGTGTCGAAACACCCCCCCCCCTCAGGGCCCTGGGCAGGCGTTGTGAGTTATGACCTGGGGGTATATATGGCTTTTATGGAAGGGATGCTCGTATAAACTGCAGAGAGGGCTTAAGGATTGGAAACTTAAAGCTCTAGCTCACTTTTTAAGATTTAAAGTGATCAGAACTTAACTAGCTCCACCCCTTCCACTCCTTTCTTACTCCAGGCCCATACAATGAAAATTTTGAGATGACCATTTTGTGAAAATCGTTCAAACGTCAGATAACAAAAATCCAGTGTCGACACAGCCCCCCAGGGCCTGGGGGTTGGCCTTGTGAATTACGTCCTGGGGGCAATTATGGTTCTTATAGAAGGGATGTGCGTATAAACTTCAGAGAGGGCTCATTTGATTGGAAACTGAAAGTTCTAGTTCACTTTTTCATAGTCAAAAGAAATTAGAGGTGAACTAGCCCCTCCTCCCTCCACCCCCCCCAACCCATTCGATAAAAATGTTGAGATGACTATTTTGCTACAAATAGTTATGACTACGGTAAGATGTATCATCAGCGTTGTAAGTAGTGACCTGGGGGCATATAGGGCTCTTATAGAAGGGATACTCGTATAAACTTCAGAGAGGGCTATTTTGATTGAAAATTGAAAGTTCTAGTTTACTTTTAAAAGGTCAAAAGAGATCGGATGGCAATTAGCCACCCCCCCCCCCCCCCCCTGCCCCTTTTCCCCCCAAACTTTTTCGATAAAAATTTTGAAATAGCCATTTTGTTAAAAATAGTTCTAACATCAGATAATAAAAACTCCAAGGTTGACAAAAAACCCCAGAGCCCAGGGGCAAGTGTTTTAAGTAATGCCCCGGAACATATAAGATTTTTATGTAAGGAGAGGTCGTATAAACTTCAGAAGTGGCTGCTTTGATTTGAAATTAAAAGTTCTAGTTACCTTTTAATGAATCAAAGGGTATCAGAGGGTATCTATCCCCCCCCCCCAACACGCATACACATCCTTTTTTCCCAAATGCATCCGATTAAAATTTTGAAGATTGCTAGTTTGTTAGAAGTAGTGCAACGATCAGATAACAAAATCTTTGGGGTCAACATACCCCACCTAGAGCCTGGAGGAAGGGCTGCAGCTTATACTGTCAACTCAACTCCCTAGGGCCCGAGGGGAGTCGTTGTAAGCTATGCCCTGGGGGCATATATGGTTCTTATGGAAAGGATACTTGTATAAACTATAGAGAGGGCTCATTTAATTGGAAATTGAAATTTTCTAGTTAAAATTTTTAAGAATCAAAAGAAATCCAAGGGCAACAGGAGCTCTGTTGCCCCCACGCCTTTTTTCCCCAAACCCATCCGATAAAAATTCTGAGATAGTAATTTTTTAAAAAATAGTTCATGTATCAGAAAACAAAACAAAGGTGTCAAACAACCCCCCCCAAGGCCCTGGGCAGGTGTTGTAAGTTATGTCCCGGGGGCATATATGGTTTTAATGCAAGAGATGCTCGTATAAACTTCACAGAGGGCTTTATTGATTGGAAATTTAAAGTTCTAGTTCACTTTTTAAGATTCAAAACTGATTGGAGGACAACTAGCTCCACACCCTCCATTGCTTTTTTCCTCCAGACCCATCCGATAAAAATTTTGAGATGACCATTTTGTGAAAAATCGTTCAAAGATCAGATAACAAAAAATCTGGTGTCGACACAACCCCTCAGGGCCCGGGGATAGGCGTTGTAAATTATATCCTGGGGGAATATATGGTTCTTATAGAAGGGATGTGCGTATAAACTTCAGAGAGGGTTCATTTGATGGGAAATTTAAAGTTCTAGTTCACTTTTTCATAGTCAAAAGAGATCAGAGGCAAACTAGCCCTCTTCCCTCCACGAGCCCGGAGGAAGGGCTGTAACTTATGCTTCGGGGCATATAAGGTTTTAATGGCAGAGGTGGTCATGTAAACTTTGGATGGGACTCAAATGACACACCCCATAGCATTAAATCCGACCCCAACATATCCTCACTTTTGCAGCGCAAATGGAAGGATAGCTCTATATAAGTAGAGATGCCTCAGGAGGTTTGGGGCGACACCCCTGCTGCCACCTACAACTTTTTTTACATAATTTATGTCTGTTTGTTGTCAGTGAGAATGAAAAAACAGGAACTTTCTCACATTTATGTCTGTTTTCTTGGATGGTTATGTGTGTTGGTCGATTTATTTGATGTTTTTCATGGATGTCAACAGCAGCTCATGTCTGTTTTATGGTTTTTGTCAGTGAGAATGAAGAAACAGGAACTTTCTCACATTTATGTCTGTTTTCTTGGATGGTTATGTGTGTTGGTCAATTTATTTGATGTTTTTCATGGATGTCAACAGCAATTTATGTATGTTTTATGGTTTTTGTCAGTGAGAATGGAAAAACAGGAATTTTATCACATTTATGGATGGTTGGATGGATGGATGGATGGATGGATGGATGGATGGATGGATGGATGGATGGATGGATGGATGGATGGATGGATGGATGGATGGATGGATGGATGGATGGATGGATGGATGGATGGATGGATGGATGGATGGATGGATGGATGGATC
>JAQQPU010003348.1:37811-59645 GCA_029168905.1 Artemia sp. Kazakhstan ARC1039 | reverse complement strand
ATAACACTGTGGTAGTGAGGAGGTTTGTAAGAAACAGATGAAAAGTGGGCTAGTTGGTGAGCGCATAATGGATTTCAGGGGTAGGCAGAGTCCTCACAACAAGCTACCATCAGAAGTAGTTGATAATGTGAAAAATCATGTCATTTCTTTTGGACCTTCTACGCCACATTACCGTCGCAAAAATGCACCACACCTCAGATATCTGTCATCTTCTTTGACGGTTGATCTGATGCATCAGGACTTTGTTACTAAGAATCCAGTACCAGTTGTGTCGCACGAGACTTACAGACGTGAGTGGAAAGAAATGAACATTTCGCTAAAGATGCCAGCATGTGATGTTTGTCCTGAGTGTGTACAATCTCATAGAGAACGATTATAGTAGCAAAGAAAACAGCTGCGATGAAGGTGTTAATGGAGAATTTGAACTTTTTTCTGCTGCTGCAAATAAGACTCACGATGTTGATGTTTCCAGGTGACACTGGCAAGAACACATTGAACAGGCAAGGAAGGCTACATATGCCTATCAACGTGTCGCAACGAAAAGTGGATAAACTGGAATATGTGTATTCGCAGTTGACTTGCAAAAAAGTGATTCTTTTACCCGACTTGCCAGGGAACAAAGAAGCAATATTCCTTAGTCGTCTTGTTGTCTTCAATGAAAATTCACCCGTGTCGACCAGTATTATGCAGCGTCTGTAGGAAAAGGGCCTTCTTTTTGTGTGATGTGGCACGAAGCTTTGAGGGGCAGGGGTGCCGAAAACATAGTGGATTCTGTTTATACTGTAGTTACAGCAGAGAAGGATGTCCAGGAATTCATATTCTGGATGGACAATTGTTCCAGTCAGAATAAGAACTGGGTGCTTTATACTTCTCTTGTGATGATGGTCAACAGAGAAGAAGGGCCCAAGAGGATAACGTTGAAGTATCTGACAAAAGGGCACACGCACAATGCAGCAGACGGCATACACGGCAACAATGAAACGAAAACGAGAAAAAAGAGGAAACACTATGACTTTCCTGACTTTGTTGATTGTGTTGCAAACGGCAGGAAGGGAGTTTCTGCAATAGAATTGAAGAATTTCAGGGATTAGAAATACAAGAAAAGAACTCCTGGTAAAAAGGATTCACCCCTACCAAAGTTAAAGTCAGTTGTTGCAGCTACCTTTCAAAAGGGGTTCCGCGGCATTAAATTCCTCCAAGATTTCGACGGAGAGGAAAAGCAATGCTTGTTTCTTCAGAAGAAATTCAATATCAAGCAGCTTCCCGAGCCCAACTCTGTTCCGAAGGGTGTTCAAAACCAGAAAAAAGTTTCAATTGTTAACAAATTGTGTCTGATGATGCCGGCAAATCGAAGGGAATTTTGGAAGGATCTTCTGGTTTCTGATGAAAGCCTAGATCTCATCGAGGATGAAGACGACCCATATGAAGAATAAACCTCTCTGATAAGCTAAGGGCTCAGTCCTCCTTTCTTTTTATTCGAAGTAGCAGTTTATCTTTATTGTTACTTGAAGATCTTTTTTAAAATAAAATTTGGTGTAGATACTAGGTTTTGGCGGTGGAATACTCAGTTTATTAGCAAAGAAAACCTCTGCCAAAACCTAGTATCTACATTTACTGGAGTTCTAAAAAAAAATAATGCGAAAAAAAATGCTTCTCCCTACTAGGCCGACTCTGGAATACCTATTGACGAAGTTATGTACCGTCATCAGCTATTCCAGCTTCGAAAATGAAAAAAATCACTATTTTACGATTTTCTCGGAAACTTGAAAAATGTAGATACTTGGTTTTGGCAGAGGACAGCCGAATTATGAAAAATTAGCACACACTATTGACTGAAAACTGTGTTCCATCTCAGATACTTCTCACCGAGATTTAACGTAGCTTTTGCCTCTGCAGTCCCCACCAAGCCATGGTACATATCAACCTACTTTTCTTACAGAAAAACGAAACGGTTTAGTGCTTTGCACCTTAATCACATCTAAAAACTTCCAAGGAATATAGGCTCTGCTGGAAATTCCCCGAATGTCGGTATAATCTTCAACCAAGCCCTACTGGGTCAATTGGGTTGTCCAGCTAACCCTGCATCAGCTTAAAGGAAGACTCGTGTGGAAAACGGGCCTTGTATCAATCCCAAGCCGACAATATCCATTTCGATCCTACAAATATAGAAGATGTGGTAGCTTCTTTTTAACAAACTTTAGATGTTTCAGCTGTAAATATTTGATTCAAGGTCAAACGGCTTGGGAAAACTAATCAGTGCTGCTTCTCCAGTTTTTTTTTAACTCTTTAGAGCAAATTAATGACCTTCCCAGTTGTCTCGGCTTTCATGGATCTTTTTCTTGGGTGGTCGTGAATTGTATCTAGAGTTTTACGATATGAGCTTTCTGGCTCTAGTTTCTTCTATCTCTATGTAACTAATTTCTACACAGCCACTCCAGAGATATGAAAAGCAGGTCGCAACTGAAGGAGCTTAAGACTAACTTCCGTGATAATGTCAGTCACAGTTCTTTCAAGGTTCAACCCCATCAGTTCAGCAAACCATAATTTTCTGAAAACCTATCTTATGAGGAAGTCTCCTCTAGTTACGCAAGAATAAGTTATGACATATATGTGAAAAACAGATGAACATCCAGGTATTGTTTGACATGTCAAATCACAGGCGATATTCACTATCGCCTGTGATCACTGCGGCTGCCACCTTGATGGACTCTTATTTTTGTCCATTGGTCGCTGTTTCCTGTGCTTGAATAATACTTGTTGGGATTCATCTTCTGATGTACTTTGAAGGGTTTTCACATTTGCCTTCCTGTTGACTTCACTTAGAACAATTGCCTGTCCTAAGTCATTTTTTCTCGTTAATCAGCCACTATCTGGATTTTCATCCGAGCCTCCAGACGTTCAATCGAATGATGCCCACAACTGTTATCATAATGGGGATGATCATTGAATTATAGTCATTCGATTATATCGCATAACAGAAAATTAACAAGTGACAGAACATATGCTAGTTCTATTGCATGGACTTCAGCTGTCATCTAGTCTGTTATTGAAACCGAGTGGGCGGTGCCAGGCTAAAGCATTTAGTTGTGAAAAAGTTCTTATTATTAAATTGTTGTAGCCAAGTAAGTGCCTTCAGCGTGTATTAATTCACCGAATAAATTTAACAGCTTTTCCTCCTTATTTATTTTGGTCTAATTAGTTTCAAAAGCTTATCAAGTCACTTTTGTTCTATTTTAGCATTACAAGATAAAATATTTTATATTTGACTTGATTATTCGTTTTAATTTCTGTCCGTTGTAGATTTGACTGATCATATGACTATTTTTGCTTGCTTTAGTTTTTAAATAATTTTTTTCAAAATGTTGTCAAAAAATACTACAAAGTACTTAGTTGGCTGATTACTCTAATCTAGTTTTAAATTTCTTGCCATTTTCTTTTTTTAACTTGGAAATTCCCAAATTGTTAATAATAGTAACAATGATTGTCTAAAGGAATCAATGCTAGATGCCAATGCTAGATTCTATTCCGAGAACCTGCATTGTCATTTAGCAATCATCAAAAAACGAGTCTGTGATGCCAGGCCGAAGTATTACGTTTTGGCAAAGTTTACGCTATTAAGTTTTTTTGGCCAAATCAATTGTCTTCAGTACATAATAATTTTCAGATTAAAAACTTCTTTTTGCAGCTTGTTATCCGCAAGAACTGGTCAAGTCAGTAAGCATTATAGCGTTACGTAATGAGAAGTCTTCGATGTTCATATTGCTCATGTTCGCTGAGCACAACTACCACATACAACTACCACAAAGCAGTATCAATAAATAAATGAAACCCAAAACAAACAGAAATTAAAATATGTCAAACTCAAAACGAGCAGAAATTAATCTGAGTAGGGTTCTAAACCCTATGTTTTCTAAAAGCCAGAATATAATTTGTACTTCAATGAAAAAAATTCAGATGAATTTACTGAAAAAAATGTGCATTGTCAGTTTGATATACATATGCTGATATTTATTCCTTAAAATCTTAATTAATTTATGACTTCTTAAAGGTATAAAAGTGAAAACATTTAAAAGAATGTTCATTCAATGCACCCGGAGTAGTAACATCCCTGTGCGAGCGCTGTGTAAACTTTGCTGTGAAATATCTTTGGCGTTCGTTTATCGATCTATTTGAAAATTATAAACATTATTGGACAGAGAACAATACAAAAAATTATTTGATAAGTTGACAAGTGAAGTGCCTAGTGAATTATCTTGGGCGTTCGTTTTTCGAGCTATTTGAAAATTATAAACATTATTGGATACCAATATGGTTAAGCAAAGTGGAAAGCGATCAAGACAAAGCGATTTGGACGAGTCTAGAGGGTCCACGGAATCGACTGATAATATTTCAAAGTTGGATAAAATCCTTGCAATCGTCGAAGAAACTAAGAATGATATTTCAGAAATAAAAAGGGAAATCAGTGACATTAAGTCTGGTTTAGCGTCCCTAACGTCTCGTGTTGAAGATTTGGAATTAGCAAAAGTGACCCACGAAAATGAGTTATCCAGTATTAAGCAGGAAATATAGGCACTACGTAAACAAATTGCAAAGGAACCCGGTTTTGGTGAGTTAGCTACGAGAGTCCTTGTGGTAGAAAATATGGATAGAAGAAGGAATATTATTTTATGGAACATTAAAGGTGAATCTAAGTCAACAGCTAAGGAGCATGTTAACGCCTTACTTTCCCAACATCGTGGGATTAATACCCAATTTGAACTACTTGAGTTTACGGATCGATTTATCAAAATCCAGCTCCAGGATGGTAAGGACAAATTCTGTATCCTTCAGGGAAACAAGAAATTGCGTGAAAACCCGTTCAGAAGAGTAGCCGGAAGTGAATCTCCCTATGTCTATATAACAGATGATGTGACAAAAGGTGTTCGTGACATTCGTAACTCCCTGAAAATCAAACAGAAAGAATTCAGAGAAAAGGGAGTCAGTGCTTGGATCCCCCCAGTCGTCCCACCTGTATTATGCTTGATTGAGAATGAGCAAAAAGTGAAGCTTAAATGGTATAATGTGGTATTAGTCAAATGCATAAAAAATGTATCGGAAGTGGATTAAAGTGGTTTTTAGTATATTTGAGTGGATTTATGATTGTAGTTAGTTGTGATTTAGCTCAGGTATCCGTGATTAAATTGCGCTCGCCTTCGGGTGATGATAAGGATAATGGTTAGAGTGAGTATGATGTCAAATATTGTTTATGTATTACTTTTTTGTTCTTATTTTTTATTTTCGAAATTTTTGTTGCCTTTTATTTATTTTTTTTTTTTTATATATCGGCTCACGGAGATTGGATGCGAAATTTTTGTTGAGTTTGGATTATGGTTGAGTTAAGTTTTGTGGAAATTCCTGCTGGTAGGCTGGAGGAACTTGAAAAAAATCCTCTTGATATTAATAAATTTTTTCATAGGTTTTCGTCACAAGATCAAGATTTGCCCAGATTATTATAATGCACCTAAAAATAAATATTTATTTGTTCATGATCTTCCACCTTTAAATAATCAATTTAAACGACTGTCATTTTGGAATTGTAGAGGATTAAATAGCAGCTTAAATTTTTTGCATGATTTTCTTAAAGGGTCGTCAACAGATGTGTTAGGAATTTGTGAAACATTTCTTGATAAAAATAATACATTCCAAAATTATGAAAATTATAAGTTTTTTCATGCTAGTCGAAAACAGAATAAGAGAGAAGGAGTTGGTATTTTTATACGAGATGTTTTTGCATCTTCTTTACGTAATGAATTTATGGTTTGGAATGTTGAGATGCTATTTGAGAGTTGTGTAGTAGAAGTGAATGATGGAAGAAATACTTGTTTAGTAATTGTAGTATATCGGCCACCATCGTCTAGTATTCAAGAGTTTTTAAGTCAATATGAGTCGTTGTTAGATGCTCTCACCCAGCAACACCATCCCTTTTATGTAATGGGGGATTTTAATATTGATTTAATGCGACATAATGTTTCGACATCGAATAAGGGATTAGAGTTTTTGAATATTTCATTTTTACATGGTTTGTCACCAACTTGTTTACTACCATCAAGAATCTGTGATAACCATGCAACTCTTATTGATAACATTTTTACATCTGAAAATTGCCTTGATACCCATATTATTTTGAATGATAATAAATATTTTATAAAAATATTTTATATTTGACTTGATTATTCGTTTTAATTTCTGTCCGTTGTAGATTTGACTGATCATATGACTATTTTTGCTTGCTTTAGTTTTTAATTAATTTTTTTCAAAATGTTGTCAAAAAAGACTACAAAGTACTTAGTTGGCTGATTACTCTAATCTAGTTTTAAATTTCTTGCCATTTTCTTTTTTTAACTTGGAAATTCCCAAATTGTTAATAATAGTAACAATGATTGTCTAAAGGAATCAATGCTAGATGCCAATGCTAGATTCTATTCCGAGAACCTGCATTGTCATTTAGCAATCATCAAAAAACGAGTCTGTGATGCCAGGCCGAAGTATTACGTTTTGGCAAAGTTTACGCTATTAAGTTTTTTTGGCCAAATCAATTGTCTTCAGTACATAATAATTTTCAGATTAAAAACTTCTTTTTGTAGCTTGTTATCCGCAAGAACTGGTCAAGTCAGTAAGCATTATAGCGTTACGTAATGAGAAGTCTTCGATGTTCATATTGCTCATGTTCGCTGAGTTCTATTCATTGGTTAATATTTTCGGGTTAATTTTCCAGAGATGGGGGTATCCAGAGATGGAGGTATTACAGTAGATAACATATTAACTGTCTTATTCTTACCCCTCTTAACTTTTAGATTACCTGTTTTTTAACGTAACCGTCTCTTTCAGTTGGAGAAGAAGACGAGGTTTCGATCGCTGAAGTCGCTGACATGATAGCTAAGGCAGCAGGAATTGATTCTGTAATTTACGATACAACTAAGTCGGACGGTCAGTTTAGGAAAACTGCATCCAATGCTAAGCTTAGAAGTTTTCTGCCAGATTTCAAATTTACCCCTTTAGAAGTTTCAATTACGGAATCGGTGAAATGGTTTTTTAGTAATTATGAAAATGCTAGAAAGTAATATTTGTTTGTTTTATTTTTGTACTGGGAGAATTAAAGTTGTTCTATTGTTGGCACGCGTGTGAATATTTTTTTGTTAAAGGACCTTATCTTATAGTTAAAATAAATAGTAAATCATTTATATTTGTTCTACATAAGATACATCCAAAACATTGTTCAGAAGAAGAAATACACTTTTACTTTTGGATTTATAAACATAAACCTCCTATCCCTATTTTTATTGATTATTTTGATGGACTCTGTCCTAAAGAACACGGCAAAGGCACTGAAATCGTAAGAAATCAAATGGGAAAGTAAAACTCGCTTAGACTTAGATTGCTGATGATTTGATCATCTTAAATAAAATGTTTGCAAAATGAATGATTTTTTGGAGATTTCGAGAGCTCAGGACTCAAAAATAGGTTTGAAAATTAATGTTGAGAAGACTCAGTTGTTTTTTTGGGAATAAGTGAAGGTGAAGTGGTGATGTGGGGTAACGAGAAGATCGACCAAGTGGATAGTTTCAATTGCCTAGGTAGTATTATTAGTAGGGAAAGTGGATGCAGTCAAGATGTTACAAATAGAATAGCCAGGACCCAGGGTGTTTTTGTTTTTTTTTATACAGTTGAAAAAGTTTGTAAGAAAGGGAAGATAAATTCGCGAGCCAATATTAAAATAATAAAAGAAACAGTGATGACAATGGTCAAGCTTGATTCTGAAACATGGACGCTCAGAAAAACAGAGGAGGATTTGATGGATTTTTTTCAGAGGTAACTGTCTATAGATTGTTTTTGGTTCCCGTCAGACTGATCCTATTTCAAAGAGTAAGCTGTACGAAAAATGTGGTTCTATTCCACTTTCTAGGGCTGTAATGAGAGAAAGGTTGAGAAAGTTGGTACAGGTTCTACGGACGAAAGATGACAGATTGCCAAAGATCGCCCTTTTCGGCCAACCATCTTGGGTCAAGCAAAAATCATGTCCTCCCCGAATTGGGTTGGAGGATGCCGTAAGGAAGGTTTAAGGGAGATTGAAACTTCTTGTGAGGGTGTAAAGAGGGAAACTTTAAACAGATGAGGATGGGGGAGTAGCGTGCGTAACTGTGTGGGTCTAAGGCTGCTTGGTGCTGCAGTGAGTTGTTAGTAGTAGTAGCAGTACTTAGTATATCTACCGTCTGTTAAACGTTAATGGATCAAAAGATTCATTCTCGTCTATTCTTTTTTCTTATTTTGTAAGAGAAAGATCTGGAATCTGAGAATATTGCACTTGAAAAAATTACTGTCGATTATGCAAGAATCGTGGCGTATTCCCTTTTTTATGCTCAATTCAAATAGGATTTTTTGTTCTTTGAACAAGAAACATTTCCAGAAAAAAAAAGATTTTTTTGTGCAAAAGCTGTAATTAGAAAGAAACATGAACGTATTTTTGAATTCATCGTAAAAGTTACATTAATAGAACAATTAAAATATCGAGGCCGAAACCATCCGAATTCCATGGACACTAAAGCGATTGTTCAAAGATGCTAAACCAACAAGTTTAAATTATAAAAACTTAGAAAATGCTATAAAAACGTTTATTTTTTCAACCTTAACTCAATTTTGGGTGAAAAAAATTAATCAGGGATTAACTTTATGTCTAAATGTAATATTTTATATAGTACAGAGACACCAAGCCCCGATATTTCATATTGTCTACTTGATCTTTCTCTTCTTTTTTTTGCCGTCCAACTGAAGAAATTGCCTCATGTAAGGCATGTCTTATAAACATGCCCATCTTATAAAGAAATTGCCTCATAATTTTTTTTTTTTCAGAAAAACATATTTAGCATTTTTTCTATAGGCTTAAGCATAATAAACTTGTAATATTCCTGTCTTGAAAAACTTGAAAAACGTTTTTGAACTTCCGGTTAAAATGGCCCGTGGCTCGCTCGTGACTTGATTGCTGGGTTCATTCTTTACTTTACTTTTGCTGCAATTGAGCTATTGCTACAATTTAATTTGGATTGCTCCATGTCAGTAGAACTCTTTAATCAAGTCCATGTAAGAAATTTAGGGGGGAGGGGCAAGGATTTGTGTTTACTTTTTTTTAATGAAGATACAAAAAAATATGAATCTATTGGAGGCAACTGTTCCCTCCTTATCCCCCATTGACGCAACATGAAACCTTGGTAGAGCTTTGTAAGCAATGACACGTACATTGCTTCAAAGGTCAGGAGGCTCTGAAATCTTTGGATAACATTGCGACTGGATAAATTCTTTAGTTTACGCCAGTTATATAGTACTAGGATGACAGTAAGCGCAGGTCCCACCTGACTTAAAAATATTTTTTAAGGAATCACTAAAAATATTAACAAGACGGCCTACCGGTTAGCTTCTAGTTTTGTTCTTGGAAGATGGCACTGCTGTTTGGTTTGTTTTGTTAATAATTCTAGTTAGCTGGCACAAGAAGCCTTATTAACTGAAAGTAAAGAAACTTGGCTCTTGATTATGGACTTTTAAGGATTGTAACAAAATAGAGCAAGCGAAATGTAATAAAAGAGCAAGAACAAGTACCTGAAAATCAATTTAAGAACTCTATTTGAACTTACTAAAGGGATTTCTATAAAATTAAATAAAGCCGCTCTGACAAAGATTTCCGATTTAGATTTCCGATAATAGTATCCAGTAAGAATTATGTATCTGGGAAAGCACAACTGTAACAGTTGTGCTATGTAGTATTCTATTTAGTTAGTAGATGTGCTTATGCTTATGCTTGCTTATTTTGTAGGTGCTTGGATCTAAATAAATTGATTGTCTGAACATCTTGCCTCCAATTACTGCATTATGTCAGAATGAACGGAGTCACGCCGCCATCAATAAACTGGGAGAAGGGAAATCTTGAAGTTGAAAGGACAAAGTTTGAAGAGCATGCAAGACTGGTACTTATCGGCCCAGTAGCTGAAAAAAAAACGAGAAAATACAGTGGGCTGACATCCGAATATGGATTGGTGAAAAGGGTAGAGACCCTAGAATTTCGAGAAAACGAGAAAGACAAAGTAGAGCCATGTCTGAAAAAATAAGAGACCATTGGGCACCGAAAAAGAACAAAGTGTTTGCAAGATATATATTCCAAAACAAAAATCAGCAAGAGGGAGAGACATTAGATAGCTATATTACAGATCTAAAACTATTAGCAAAGCCATGTGAATACGGAGAAAACGAAGAATGATCTGAAACAAAATTGTGTGTGGTATTTTGAACCACAAAATACGTGAAAAACTCCTTGCTGAAGGAAATACGTTAACACTAGAAAAGACTGTAAATATGTGTAGGATATATGAAACGACCCAAGCCCAACTGAAAACATTTTAAGAAAAATCTGACTAAAACCAACTACAAATTAAACAAGAAATAAATGCAATCACAAGAAGAAATTTAAAAAAAAAGTGAGGCCAGCTCATCAGGAAACCGATTCTATGAACAAAGGAATAGGAATAGTAACTGCTTCAACTGTGGACAAAATTTTACAAAAGGTCATATGAATATATACCCAGAAAAAGGTCAAACATGAGCAAAGTGCAAAAATTTCAATCACTTTGCTAAAGTTTATCGTAGTAAAACAATGATGCAATTACTACAGCAGAAACGACCACAAGCAATGAAGAAAATTTAATTTATGAAATAACCAAAGAAGTAAACATAGATGACATTTTTGCTCCACTTCTACTAAATGCACAGATAAGCCTTGATTTTAAAATCGAATCGGGAGCGCAAGTTAACGTCATTCCCGCCATGCCTCGCTAAAAATGAATCCAGTACCCAGGGGCGGATCTAGAGCAAAATCTTGGGGGAGGACCAATGTGACAAGGGCTCCAATGAGGAAAATCATGGGGGGAGGGGGGCCCAGTGTGACAAAGATGCCAATAATTGACCAAATTGACAAATTTTTTTTAAACAGGGTAGAGGGCACCAGAAAAAATCTTTGGAGGGCCGGGATCTCCCCCCCCCCCTGGGTCAGCCAGTGCCATAGATTCAACCAGCTACACAAAACCTCACAAGTTACAACGGATCAAGAGTTCTAACCGTTGGTACCTGCTCCCTATTATGAGAATACAAGTCTGAAGTCCAAATGCAAAAATTTTATGTAATAGAAGATGATTCCGTACTCATTCTAGAGTTGCGGACCTCGAAAGAAATGAACCTAATCTAAATGATCCTGAACATAGAATAAAACACAGTTGAAAAGCTACTAAACAAATACCAAGATTTACAATGAGATTGGACAGATGGAAGGTACCTGTGAAATATTCCTTAAAGATAGGGCTATACCAACAGTACGCCCACCAAGAAAAGCCCCAATTGCTGTTAGATATAAACTAAAAGAAGAACTAGTAGGACTAGAACAGGGTGGTATCACACAGAAGGTTGACCAACCAACAGAATGGGCAAATTCAATGGTAATGGTTGAAAAAAAGACGGAAAAATAAGACAGTATATAGATCCAGTTGACTTAAATAAAGCAATACAAAGACCTCACTATCCCATACCTACTTTTAATGATGTGATAACCGATCTCTCAGATGCCAGCATCTTTTCTAAGCTCGATGCCACTTCTGGATATCGGTCAATGGTTTTATCAGAAAAAGCTTCGTATCTTAGAATATTTAGTACCATCTATCGACGATATAGATAGAAAAGATATCCTTCTGGCCTCATATCCTCTCAGGATGAATTCCAGAAAAAAAGGAAGAGATTTTGAGGGTTTAGAAGGAGTAAACATATTAGTAGACGACATCATGATTTACGCCATTACACCTGAAGATCACTGTAAAAGACTAGAACTACTATTAGAAAGAGCTAGACAAAAAGGAACACGTTTTAACAAAATAATGTGAATTCGCAGTTAATTCTGTGTGCTATTTTGGACATATAATCAGTAACACTGGAATACAACCTAACTCCCCAAAAATACGACCTATTACTGAAATGACATCACCCTCAACCAAAGAAGAATTGCAAACCCTGCTCGGAATTCTAAACTTCCTTTCAAGATATATACCCAATCTTGCAACAAAAAATTGCCCTTTGAGAGACCTACTAAAAGATGAAATATTCATTTGGGAATAACACCATGAAACAAGCTTGAAATAAATTAAACAATCTATCGTATCAAACCCTGCGTGCTTCAATAAAACCAGTGATATGATCCAGACGGAAATTGATGCCTCTCAACATGGACCAGGGGTAGGAATCTCATCTGGTGGAAATATATTTGGGTATGCTTCGAGGTCTCTAAACAAATTAGAACAAAATTATTTACAGCTCGAGAAAGAACTGTTTGTAATAGTGTTTGGAGTCAAACATTTTTATCATTACATGTATGGCCGGAGGGTAGATGTTATCACTGATCACCGGCCACTTGAAAATTCATAATTCCTCGCTCTCCAGAAGAAGTAAATGGGTAATTTCTAGTTATGATAATTTCAAGAGTGAGAATGCAAGTGGATTGTGTAGCTTTGTTGTGAAACAAGCTGCTTCGACAATATCTCTTTCATTGTCACATATTTTCAATGTGTCATTCTCTTCTGGTTGTGTTTCAGAAGCTTATAAAATTGCAAGAGTCGTGCCTCTCCACAAGAAGGATGACCCACCTCAGATATCAATTATAGGTCTATTTCCTACTGCCTGTCTTCTCAAAAATTCTTGATAAGTTGATGTATAGCATTATTGTACGTTTTTTTCAGGCAGTTAAGTGTGATGATGGCAGCCCTGTATTATCCGACACTCAATTTGGCTTTAAAGCTGGATTCTCAACGGAGGACGCTCTAATTGATGCAACTGTGTTTATAAGACGGAATCTTGATATTGGACTTAAGGTAATCGGTATTTCGCTGTATTTTTCCAAAGTTTTCGACATGGTCAACCATCCGTTATTGTTGCAGAAATTAGAAAGGTATGGGATAAGAGGAGTTTCGCTCTGGTGGTTTGAATCATATTTTTCAGGTCGTTATCAGTATGTAGAGATTGATAGCATCAAATCGCACTGTCTGCCTGCAAAAAGTGGAGTTCCCCAGGGGTGATTCTGAGTCCGCTACTGTTTCTTCTCTTCATCAACAACCTCGTAGAAACTGTTATGTCAGAGAGAGTGCGATTTGTGATCTTTGCCGATGACATAAACATTTTTGTTTGCGCTGAAAATGAGAGAAGCGTAAAATCATTAGCACAGAGGGTTATCCATAAAGTTAGCTTGTGGTGCCTCGCAAACGAAATGGTTGTTAATGCGTCTAAAAGTGGTACAGTAATGTTTATGGCGGGTCATCGCTCCCTGGTTGTTTTTCCTTGTATATTGAATTTGTGTTTTGATAGTATTCTTGATAAGATTTGTATTTTGAAAAATGTGATTCCCTGGTAAAAAAGAAATGTCTCCTCCTAGCTTACAAATTTTTACATTGTTCCCTTCCTACAAGCCTGTGTAGTTTTTTTTCAAAAAAGCTCCATCTTCAAATTTTCCCTTTCCCTTAGTAAGTCCCATCTATTGATTGAACTTCCACTGTTTCGAATTTCTTTTTCCCAGCGTTCGCCAGTTTATCTAGCTACTAAGCTATGTATTTTTCTTCCCTCCGATATTTCGTGTGAGACGTCTTTTCCGATATTGTTTAATTCTGCTTGTGGGTTTCTTAGACTGTAGTGAGATTTCTGTATTTTAGTCTTTTCCCGCACTTTTTTTTATAGTTTTGCCACTTTTTTGTGACATATTGATGTAAAGCTTTGTTTCATGTTAGTTTTTTTCCGCATTTGAAATTATTGCCGTATTTATTGGGCCCCCTACAAGCTCAGCTTTTAGGGCTA
Organism: Artemia sp. Kazakhstan ARC1039; assembly: GCA_029168905.1. NCBI lineage: Eukaryota > Metazoa > Arthropoda > Branchiopoda > Anostraca > Artemiidae > Artemia > Artemia sp. Kazakhstan ARC1039. The sequence goes on along the minus strand of JAQQPU010003348.1, from coordinate 45,743 downwards.
CAATATCTGATGTATTTGTTTTTCTTTATATTTTACTCTTTCAGCTTTTGTTCTTTATTATTGTATTTGTTTTTTATAGTACTAATAAAAATGAAATGAACGAAGCCTCTACACAAAGCAGCTCCAAGAATCCAATGCTTGATGATATACATTCAGCCATACGATCTAAGAATCCATTATAGACCGGGCAAAGACATTCCTATTGCCGATACGCTATCAAGACTACACCGAGCAGATACGAACCAAAAACTACACGAAGATATAGAAGTATAAGTACACTCAATTATTCAAACCATCTCAGCAACCTCGGAAAGACTAAAACAAATGAAATATGAAACCTCAATAGATCCTACACTCCAAAAGCTAAAAGCGACCATCTCTGAAGGATGCCACTGGGATGGCCACTGGGAAGGAAACAATGCCATATATCAATCTTACCATTTTGGAATGTTAGAAGTGAACTTTCGATCAACGAATGAATTATTTTCAAAAATGAACGAACTATTATCCCTGAAAAACTCAAACCAAACACCTTGCATAAACTTAATTTGTCCCACTTTTGTCTAAATACAACAAGACATAGAAACATTGGTACAAAACTGTAAAGTTTGCACAAAGAAAATGAATTGCAATCTAAAAGAGCCCATGATTTCCTCAGGAATCCCATAACTACCTTGGGAACACTTAGCATCTGACTTGTTTCAATGTGAAGGACATGAATTCATCGTGACAGTAGATTACTATAGCAGATATTTCGAGGTAGATTACATTCCACGACATCTGCGGCCATAATGAATAAGCTCAAGGGATAGTTCGCAAGACATGGCGTCCCCTCAGTACTAACAACCGACAAAGGTCCTCAATTCAGTGCCTCCAAATTTAAAAATTTTAAAGAGCAGTGGGCAATCCAGCACAAAACCTTTAGTCCATATTGTCCCAAATCCTATGGATTTGTCGAAAAATGTGTACAAACCTGCAAACGGATTATGACAAAAACAACACTAGGAAAACAAAACCCTTACATTGGAATACAGAAATATTCCCATTGATGGGTTCGCTGCACCTGCATAATTATTAATGAGCTGGCAATTACGTTCGATACTCCCTGTAACCTCAAATCAGTTACAAAAGAAAATCATCAACCATACAGATTTTGAACAAACACTAGCAATTGAACAAGACCGACAAAAATCGTATTGCGATCGTACAGCAAAACCCCTACCTCAATTACATATAGGTGCAAAAGTAAGCATTCAAGAGACTCCTGATGCCAGGTGGACTAATGGGAGAGTTGTTGATGTTAGCTATTCACCTAGATCATATCTTGTAAAGAATGAAGACGGTTCAATTATCCGACGTAACAGAATCAATCTCTCGAAACGTGTGGAAAATTCCCTTCAATCAAATACAGACGAGCTAAGTGACGACGCGAATAATACAACTACAGATGTGCTGCATACAATAAACACGAAGAAAATGGCGTCCCAACAGCTTCCACCTTCACCACTACAAACATCATTCTCGCTCGGGATAACCAGCCATCAAACCCCAAAAATTTGATTTGTAAAACCAAAACAGGTCTACAAATTTTCCAAAAGATGGAAGATGTAGCAGTTGTGCTATGTAGCATTCTATTTAGTTACTAGATGTGCCTATGCTTATATCGTAATTGCTTATTCCTTGCTTGTTGTGCATGCTCTATTATTATTTGTTTATGCTTGCTTAGTTTGTAGGTGCTTGGCTCTAAATAAATTGATTATCTGAATTTTGCCTTCAATTTCTCCAACTAAGCTGCTGCTTTGGCCAAATAATGTTTGTAGTTTAGCACTAGGCAAGAAATTGGCAGGTAGATAGATCTGGAGTTTCATGTGAAGATGCCTTTTAATTATGTGACAGTGCCTTCGTGTTAATGGCGGCTCTTGTCTTCATAGTCGTTCTGTGTATTCTTTCATAATTTATCTTATTGATAAATTAGAAACAATCTAACATTATCTTTTCACAATTATTTTGCTTTTTTGTAATTAGTTTCGAAATAAATTAGTTTTTTAATGTTTTTTAGTTCAAACCGGTGGCCTTCCAACACGAAACAGGCATTAGATACGAAAAGTAGGGGATCGCTGAACTCCCGATGAACCAAAACTTTTTATTCGAGATTTTAAAACAGCATTGTTAATTGATGACATGCTGTACTACCAACACAAAAATCATTAGGACGAAAGCTAAAGTACTACTTCAGAAGTCGTTCCATTACAGTTATGCTAGTAAAATTATTTAGTATGATTAACTGTATTTTATTGAATAGGATTGTCATCAGGAAAGCATGCATATTCACCATAGAACTATTGTTTTAAAGTTATGAATGCTAGAAAATCCCGTTACTTTGGCATCATACCACCCAAACTGTTCCAAATGGGTTATAGAATGCAGAGTGCAAAAAGAAATCAGGTGCAAATGTCAATATTCAATCCAAAAAACCAGAATCGGTCTTACAAATATCTCTTACAAAAGAATTCACGTTTTAAAGCGCATAAAGAAGTTTGAGTCTTCCCACACGCTGCGAGTTATTATTAGTTGCCTAGAAATATAAGCTTCTTTTATACTTTTGGCAAATAAAAACAACAAGTATTAGAAGCTGTTAGGCAAAGGTTCTCTCTCCAAGGGCAGCGCTCTTCTAAAGTGACCTTACTCTCTGATATAATAGCATAAGCAAAAGAATACATGATTTGAAACTATTAATAGTTCCATGTGATAAAACGTAATATTTGAAACCTAATGAACAAGCTTAATTCTTATTCTAAAGTTCTATATATGCTTTTACTCCATAATAATTCTTTCCAATTTAGCTCCTTCATATAAATGCATTCATATTCAACATAGTGAGCAGTAGCAGATTACAAGTTAATAAGCCGCTAGTGAACCTATAGAAATTGCTATATCTAGAATTTCTTAGGGATCTTATAAGTATAAATTTCAACTGCTTGTCAGAAAAATACCTCTATTACTTATATTTTCTCACTATAGAGAGACCAAAAGGGCCGTCGGTGAACACTATAGACTCTCCAAATTCAAGATTATGTCATGATAAACTAAATGTTTTAAGGAGATTCCGACGTTAATTAAAATTTGCTAATTTATTTTCTTAATCAGCTTGCTGCATTATGATTTTCCCCCAAATCAACAAAAAAGAGCTGTTGTTTGTGCATGCCCAGAATTGAAGAATCTCTCCAAGGAATTCAAAACATGCAAAATTCACGAGTAATCTTTGAAATTTTCCAGGTGTTTTTTCTCTAGGAAAATTTCAGAGCAAAAATAAAAGACCTGTTCTAAATTCAGGACATTTCTTATGAAAAATATATGTCCCGTTTGAGTTTTCTGAGGAATTTGCTCGGAGAATTCTGTCGACTTGCTTAGACAAAATAGACCCTAGTCTACAGCAGTGATTCCTAGCCGATATTGGTTCATCCCCTTCTAGACATTTCTAAAATCATGATCCCCCCCCCCCGGTGATATATAAATTTTGTTATTCAAAATTTTACGTGTATTTACCTGAAGGAAGTTTAAAAGGTCATTAACTAAAGTTTTTACGACGGAATATTTTTACGGGTCATCCTCTAGGCAATTTTATACTAATGAAAATTATTGTCTTTGGTCTTAAAATGTACATCAATGTGATGCCATTCACATGAAACTTCGTCGTTGTTTTTTTTTTCAAATTAATCATGAAAACGTTTTGCACAAAAGATGTTTTTCAAAAAAAAGTAAAGAACTCCATTAAACCAAAAATGAACAAAAATCGAATCAAATAATCTACCAAGCATACAACTACCACAAAGCAGCATCAATAAATAAATGAAACCCAAAACAAACAGAACTTAAAATATGTCAAACTCAAAACGAGCAGAAATTAATCTAAGTAGGGTTCTAAACCCTATGTTTTCTAAAAGCCAGAATATAATTTGTACTTCAATGAAAAAAATTCAGATGAATTTACTGAAAAAAATGTGCATTGTCAGTTTGATATACATATACTGATATTTATTCCTTAAAATCTTAATTAATTTATGACTTCTTAAAGTTATAAAACTGAAAACATTTAAAAGAAAGTTTTTCATGTACGTTGAACAAAATGGCTATCTCAAAGTTTTGATTGGATGTGTTAGGGAAAATCGTGGGCGTTAGAGGGGGGTTAGTTGCCCTCCAAACACTTTCGACTATTAAAAAGGGCACTAGCCCTTTTAATTTCCAATTGAATGAGCCCTTTTTGAATTCTCTACAAAAACGCTTTCTGTAAAAATCTTTTATGCCCCCAGGGCATAACTTAAAACCCTTGTCCTGAGGGCTATGAGGGGAGTTTCCTCATCAAAAACATAATTTCAATCTGGAAATCAGCTACGTTGAACAAAATGAGTATCTCAAAATTTTGATTGATGTGTTTGGGGAAATGATGGGCGTGGAGTTGCCTTTCAATCACTTTAGACTATTAAAAAGGCCACTATTCATTCCAATTTCCAATTGACTGAGCCCTTTTCGAAGTTTATACGACGACTCCTTCGACACGAAGTGCCCTGGTCTAAGGAAAAAAAATACATTGTGCTAACATCGTTCTTTACTTAGGCAGCGCGATTGCGCTGTAGATGATTAAGAATCTAAAGTATAGTCAACCAAAGGGTGCATGTCCTGCCCATGGTCCCCCAAAATATTGGCATACATCACCGGTGGAACCTGCGCCCCATGTTGGGAATCATGGGTCTAGAGCTTAGGAGAAAAGGGAAACCGTACTATCTATGAAACAGATACAAAAAAAAAATTGAATAGTACACTCCATTTGGGCATGTGTTTTTATATTTCAAGCATACTTCTCAGAGCCATATATCCAGTCAATCGAAATTTGGCTAGATCAACACTTAAAAAACTTCTAAAAGGAAGTTTTAATTTGCCCTGATAGACAAATACAAAGTAATGATAGATGGCGGTTCGTAACACCAGTTACAACAGCAATCTGGTTTGTCCTCAGGAAAAAGTAGTAAAAAAAAAAGATAGATATCAATATGATACCAACCATTGGTACCATAAAAGCTGAGTTAGCCAGTGCCCAAGAAAGACTCAAGTTTGTTGATGATAGCATTGGAAGGAGTAAAAGAGTGTAGGCCTTTGCTAATTATATAATAGGCCTATCTAGCCAGGCTTAGGGATTAAAGCCTAAACAATGGTTTGGTAAATAGGCTATGCTTGTTTACAACATAATTTGGTAAAATCCTACTTTAGTTACTTTTGGTGGTAAATATCTACCAAATCATATTATTGAGTTAGGAATAAAGTGAATACACCATTTGACGCCTTTTTTTATGCTGATTACAAATATAATAAACATTTCTATCAGAAATGAATTTCAGCCCCCCCCTATATACCTAACCCAACCTGAATTAGCATGTATAGAGAGTGGGGGGGCTGAAATTCATTTCCAATAGAAATGCTTATTATATTTGTAATCAGCATAAAAAAGGCATTGAATGGTAAATTCACTTTAGTCCTAACTCAATAATATGATTTGGTAGGCTAGATATTTACCCTTTTGGCTATCTTGGAAAGGGGTTGGGTTAGGAAAATGAAACTTTCAGGGATGGGTCTACATGCTAAGGTATGTCCTGGGAAGGTACTTTGAAGTACCTACCTCCACTCTTCCCCCTTCTATATAATGGTAAATTATTGCACATTAGGCCTACTAGCCTAGTTGTTTTAGCTCACATTTCATCCTATATTACTATCATAATTATAAATCACTGCTTACCTTACACAACTTCAGCTTTTAACCTTGTTCATTAAAATATATTCCAAAATCCTATTTTCATTTAATAGTCATCCCTATAACTTATTTACTATCTAGCTGACATTGCTTATGGAACCCTGTTTGTGATGTCACAACTTTGCTTATCATAACCCCTTTAATAGTAGCATACAGCTGCCAGGGGGTAGAAGACAACAGTGTATTAATAAGCCATTTAAACTTCATTAATTGGGGTAAGGATTTGACAAAATATAGACCAGCAAAAAAAATCCAAATTGTTTTTAGAGGACAAATTATGTTGTGAGAAGATATTTTTATTTCTATAGGTTCATGTGCTCATAAAGTTTCTGTTGAGTTTATTGAAACACTAGCACAGGCTTCCTGTAGTTACAGACTCTCCATAAAACATTTAAAAGTGCAAAGATGCACTTCAGCCAGGGGGGAAGTTGTGCTGGGGGTGGATTTCTAAGGGGAGAATCTTCCTTTGGGAGGGAAATTTCAGATGAGTGAATATTCTGGGGGAAATGTTGCACTGGGGGTATTGACAGAATTACTATACAAAATTCTTTTTAATTGTTTTACATTCTCTTTGCCAAATTTTGTATATGGAGATGTCCCCCCAAACTCAAAAATTTCTAAAATTCCACTTTAAAAGCTTTTTAAATATTTCTAAAGCACTAATAGATAGAGCTCTACAAATATCAGAATTGACTTTGGAGGACAAATTATTTTATGGGAAGATCTTTTTGAAATCCACTTCCACCCAAACTCAAAATTTTCTAAAATTGTACTTTAGAAGCTTTTAAAATATTTCTAATGCACTAATAGATAGAGTGCTAAAAACATCAGAATCAACTTCAGAGGACATGTTATATCATGAGAAGAGGTTTTTAAAATCCCCCCAAACTCAAAATGTTCTAAAATTCTACTTAAGAAGCTTTTTAAATATTTCTAAAGCACTAATAGATAGAGCGCTACAAATATCAGAATTGACTTCAGAGGAGAAATTATGTTATGGGAAGATATTTTTGAAATTCCCCTTCCCCCCAAACTCAAAATTTTCCAAAATTCCACTTTAGAAGCTTTTTAAGTATTTCTAAAGTGCTAAAACATAGGGCACTACAAACATCAGAATTAACTTTAGGAGGACAAGCTATGTCATGGGAAGATGTTTTTGAAACCCCCCTTCCCCCCAAGATCAAAATTTTCTAAAATTCTACTCTAGAAGCTTTTTAAATATTTCTAAACCACTAACAGATAGTGCACTACAAACATAGGAATTGACTTTAGAATCCAAATTAATTCTACAATAATTCCCCCTTCCCCCCAAATTCGAAATTTTTTTGAAATCCCCCTTCCCCCCAAACTCAAAATTTTACTTTGGAAAATTGTTAAATATTTCTAAAGCTCTAAGACATAGAGTGCTACAAACATCAGAATCAACTTTAGAGGACAAATTATGATATGGAAAGATGTTCCTGAACATCTTCCAATTTTCCAAAATTCTACTCTAGAAGCTTTTTAAATATTTCTAAAGCACTAATAGATAGTGCACTACAAAAAATCAGAATCAACTTTAGTGGCCAAATTAATTCTACAATAATTTCCCCTTCCCCCCAAACTCAAAATTTTACTTCAGAAGCTTTTTTAAATATTTCTAAAGTGCTAAGACATAGAGTGCTACAAACATCAGAATCACCTTAGGGGACAAATTATGTTTTGGGAAGATGTTCTTGAAATCCCCCTTCCCCCCAAACTCAAAATTTTCCAAAATTCTACTTTAGAGGCTTTTTTAAATATTTCTAAATTGCTAAGACATAGAGCACTACAAACATCAGAATCTTGACTTTAGAGGACAAGTTATGTCTTGGGAAGATGTTTTTGAAATCCCCATGCCCCCTAAACTCAAAATTTTCCAAAATTCTTCTCTAGTTTACTCATCTTCTACTCTAGAAGATGTTTTTGAAGTCCCTGTTCCCCCAAACTTAAAATTTTCTAATTTCAAAATTTCTAAAGCACTAATAGATAGCATGCTACAAACATCAGAATTGACTTTAGACACCAAATGAATTCTACAATAATTCCCTCTTCCCCTAAAACTCAAAATTTTACTTTAGAAGCTTTTTTAAATATTTCTAAAGCACTAA
>JAQQPU010003348.1:21643-32174 GCA_029168905.1 Artemia sp. Kazakhstan ARC1039 | reverse complement strand
ACTCAAAATTTTCCAAAATTCTACTTTAAAGCTATTTAAAATGTTTCGAAAGTGCTACTTCAAACATCAGAATTGACTTTAGTGGACAAGTTATGTCATGGGAAGATGTTTTTGAAAACCCCATTCCCCCCAAACTCAAAATTTTCCAAAATTCTACTCTAAACATAGACGCTAAGACATAGAGCACTACAAACATTAGAATCTTGACTTTATAGCACAAGTTATGTCATGGGAAGATGTTTTTGAAAACCCCATTCCCCCCAAACTCAAAATTTTCCAAAATTCTACTCTAGAAGCTTTAAATATTTCTAAAGCACTAATAGATAGCGCACAACAAACATCAGAATCGACTTTAGAGGCCAAATTAATTCTACAATAATTCCCTTTTCCCCCCAAACCCAAATTTTTTTGAAATCCCCCTTCCCCCCAAACTCAAAATTTTCCAAAATTCTACTTTCGATGCTTTTTTAAATATTTCTAAAGCGCTAAGACATAGAGCACTACAGACATCAGAATCTTGACTTTAGAGGACAAGTTATGTCATGGGAAGATGTTGTTGAAATCCCCCTTTCCCCCAAACTCAAAAGTTTCCAAAATTCTACTTTAGAGGCTTTTTTAAATATTTCTGAAGCACTAAGACATAGAGCACTGCAAACAACAGAATTGACTTTAGAGGACAATTTATGTCATGGAAAGATGTTTTTGAAAACCCCATTCCCCCCAAACTCAAAATTTTCCAAAATTCTACTCTAGAAGCTTTAAATATTTCTAAAGCGGTTGTTTATAATGCGCAAGTACCGTATAATCTACATTTGTTTTGATTATTTTTTTTGGGGAAACCCCTTAACATTTTGAGTTGGGTAACCACATAAAACATATTCAATTAGCTTAATCCTATAATGTTGAAAAATTTTGCTTTTCTTTTTTATATCTGTGATTTAAAATATGTAAAAAATGCTGAAACTTATATAAAAAATTTCTTTTGAGGGTGGGAAGGTTAGCTGCAAGGGGATTTGATAGCAGGAGGAAGGGGAGGGCGGGGCGGTGGTCAGTAACCTGCTCGCGGCGCCCCTGCTTATACTAATCTAAGCTGACCATTTCATTGCAACGTGCACCAGAATCATACTCTAAAATCTGGTTGATAATTTGACTGTCTAAAAAATTTGTCTGAGTTTTGTAAAAGGGGGAAACAACCCCTAAAAGTCAAAGATGTTAATAAAACTCATACCATCAAATTTGTGGTTCTTGGCGAATACCCGCCAGAAAATACCCCCCCCCCCCCCGGAAAATACCTCCCCGCGGAAAATACCCCCTTCCCCCCAAAAAAAGAAAAAATACCCCCGTGGAAAATAAGACTTTCCAAATTTCAAATTATCAACCAGATTTTAGAGTATGAAGGGGGAATGGGATGAATGGTAAGGGGAATTTCAAAAACTTTGAATGACCTTTAAAAATCTGTGAGCTATAGCAATGAAACCTTGCAAAATAGATCTTCTGTTTAAATGAGGTACAACAAAATTGGTTTCAGCTTCAAAACTTTACTCAATCCCAACTTATAAGGTTTTAAATATATGCAAATACATTTTCTAAATTTTGGAAATAAAACATTGATATGGCTTAAAATTCTGCTCAAATAACTGAAATTGCATTTTCAGAACTAAAGCCAGAGAAAAAGAAACTGATAACTGAAAATTAAGGTAAAATGTTGTTTTGTCAAAATTTCAATGGGTAATGGGTATCTGAAAAACACCTTCCCATGACATAACTTGTAATATTGATGTGGCTTAAAATTCTGCTCAAATAACTGAAATTGCATTTTCAGAACTAAAGCCAGAGAAAAAGAAACTGATAACTGAAAATTAAGGTAAAATGTTGTTTTGTCAAAATTTCAATGGTTAATGGGTATTTCAAAAACATCTTCCCATGACATAACTTGTCCTCTAAAGTCGATTCTGATGTTTGTAGTGCTCTATGTCTTAGCGCTTTAGAAATATTTAAAAAGCTTCTAAAGTAGAATTTCGGAAAAGTTTGGCAAATTATTTTAGAATTAATTTGGCCTCTAAAGTCGATTCTGATGTTTGTAGCGCGCTATCTATTAGTGCTTTAGAAATATTTAAAAAAAACTTCTAAAGTAGAATTTTGGAAAATTTTGAGTTTGGGGGGAAGGGGGATTTCAAGAACATCTTCCCACAACATAATTTATCCTCTAAAGTCGATTCTGATGTTTGTAGCGCTCTGTGTCTTAGCGCTTTAGAAATATTTAAAAAAGCTTCTAAAGTAAAATTTTGGAAAATTTTGAGTTTGGGGTGAAGGGGGATTTAAAAAAAAATTGAGTTTGGGGGAAGGGGGAATTATTGTAGAATTAATTTGGCCTCTAAAGTCGATTCTGATGTTTATAGCGCGCTATCTATTAGTGCTTTAGAAATATTTAAAAAGCTTCTAGAGTAGAATTTTAGAAAATTTTGAGTTTGGGGGGAAGGGGGATTTCAAAAACATCTTCCCATGACATAACTTGTCCTCTAAAGTCAATTCTGATGTCTGTAGTGCACTATATCTTGCAATCTATGATAGATTGCACTTTAGAAATATTGAAAAAGGTCTCTAAAGTAGAATTTTGGAAAATTTTGAGTTTGGGGCAAAGGGGGATTTCAAAAACATCTTCCCATGACATAACATGTCATCTATAGTCGATTCTGATGATTGTAGCGCTCTATGTCTTTGCGCTTTAGAAATATTTAAAAAAGCTTCTAAAGTAGAATTTTGGAAAATTTTGAGATTGGGGGGAAGGGGGATTTCAAGAACATATTCCCATAACATAATTTCTCCTCTAAATTCGATTCTGATATTTGTAGCGCTCTATCTATTAGTCCTTTAGAAATATTTAAAAAGCTTCTTAAGTAGAATTTTAGAAATTTTTGAGTTGGGGGGGGGATTTTAAAAACATCTTCCCATGATATAACGTGTCTTCTAAAGTCAATTCTGATGTTTGTAGCACTCTATCAATTAGTGCTTTAGAAATATTTAAAAAGCTTCTAAAGTAGAATTTTAGAAAATTTTGAGTTTGGGGGAAGGGGGTTTTTAAAACCTCTTCCCGTGATATAACGTGTCCTCTGAAGTCGATTCTGATGTTTTTAGCACTCTATCTATTAGTGCTTTAGAAATATCTTAAAAGCTTCTAAAGTAGAATTTTAGAAAATTTTGAGTTTGGGTGGAAGGGGGATTTCAAGAACATCTTCCCATAACATAATTTGTCCTCTAAAGTCGATTCTGATGTTTGTAGCGCTCTATGTCTTAGCGCTTTAGAAATATTTAAAAAAGCTTCTAAAGTAAAATTTTGGAAAATTTTGAGTTTGGAGGGAAGGGGGATTTCAAAAACATCTTCCCATAACATAATTTGTCCTCTGAATTTGATTCTGATATTTGTAGCGCTCTATCTATTAGTGCTTTAGAAATATCTAAAAAGATTCTTAAGTAGAATTTTAGAAATTTTTGAGTTTGGGGGGAGGGGGGATTTCAAAAACATCTTCCCATAACATAATTTGTCCTCTAAAGTCAATTCTGATATTTGAAGCGCTCTATCTATTAGTGCTGTAGAAATATTTAAAAAGATTCTAAAGTAGAATTTTAGAAATTTTTGAGTTTGGGGGGGATGGTGATTTCAAAAACATCTTCCTATGACATAATTTGCCCTCTAAAGTCGATTCTGATGTTTGTAGCGCTCTGTGTCTTACCTAGACCCCAGCACCATGCCAGTGCATCCACCGAACGTCGCCAACGAGAGGCTCAGTTGACCGCTGCTGAAGTGTCACAACGTCGCCAGCGGTGAGAGGTGGCGGTGTTCTGTTGACTTTGAATTAATTTTGCGGCCATTTTTTATTGTGTCAACCGCAAAGTCAAAGCTTTTCTTTTCTTGTGTGGTTAAGTATTTCGATTTTCCTAATTAGAAATCAAGCAGGGCTTGCACTATTCCCAAATTTTCGGGGATTTCTCCAAAAATCTATGCGCCACCCTCAAAATTTGGTTCCCCAAATCCCCGAAAATCATGCCCCCTTCCATGGAAATTATTTCCCAGAAAACAAAACGCACGGAAAAAAGCCCCTGGAACATCTCCATATAAAAAAATTGGCAAAGAGAATGTAAAACAATTAAAAAGAATTTCGTTTTGTAATTCTGTCAATACCCCCAGTGTAACATTTCCCCCAGAATATTCACTCATCTGAAGTTTCCCTCCCAAAGGAAGATTCTCCCCTTAGAAATCCACCCCAAGCACAACTCCCCCCCCCTGGCTAAGGTGCATCTTCGCACTTTTAAACCTTTTATGGAGAGTCCGTAACTACAGGAAGTCCGTGGTAGTGTTTCAATAAACTCAACAGAAACATGATGAGTGCATGGACCTATAAAAATAATAATATCTTCTCATAACATGATTTGTCCTCTAAAAACAATTTGGATTTTTTTACTGGTCTATCTCTTGTCAAATCCTTCGCTGCACCGCCGGTAATACATCGGCGGCGCGCCGCCGACAAGACATGGCGGCGGCGTGCCGCCGGCGCGATCTATGTTGACCGCAAACATTAACGTTTTCATTAGTCTTTCTCAAATCACAGCTTAAATTTACAACAGATTCGAGCCTATTCATGAGTTCAAAAATTCCCAAGTTGCTGGCTGGAAACTGGTCTTCTTCATTATTCATCAAGAGAAGTAGAAATCTGGTAGAAACAAAATGGCTGTGGCGTTTCAGAACTCTTGCATAATACAAGTAGTTGAAGTATCTATTAGCTATATATTCTTAACATAAATAATTATAAAAATTAGCAGTTTTTTTTCATTGAGCATTACTGCATATAAAACTTCAAATACCGTATCACGTAAATACCGTATAGCTAACAAAATATACCAGTTAAATGAGTAAAAAAGAAATAAAAGTATGAGCTTCTACCAATGAAACCTGTCAGGTGTTAGTGGCATCAATTTATTAAATTGTTGGGCTGGGAGGGGGTAAGTATATTTTTTTTATCTTTTTTTTTTAAGGAAGACACAAAGGAAAAGGCATTTTTCAAACTACTGAGGTCACTTATCCCCCTCCAATTGGTATCCCTGAAAATTGCACAGGCTGAAGAAACATCTCGTTCCCAATTTGGGGTTCTGATAAAAAATGCTAAAGGGTTTAACACATTACAAAATAATACTAAACAGAAAATTGAAATTTTCAGGTCTACAAAACAATGCATATGAAAATAAGGAGTTTCAAAATGTATCACAGAAATAATTTTTTTTGATAAAAATTAGAATTTTGGCAATAATTACTTACTCTCTTCTCTGGCAGGATTGTTAAAAAACTCATCAGTCGTTAATAAGGTACACACAAAGGAATAAAAGCTCTGGCTTGTAGCCTCAAGACTAAAATCGCACGTGCCTGCCTCAGGGCCGTATCCAGGAGGGGAGGGAAGTAATCGGTTTTTTCACTCCCCCTCCCCTCCCCTCCCAAAAAAAATGTCCGATTTGTAAAAAAGTCAGAGAAATGCATGTAAACGGATTTGTGATGTTTTCTGTAAAGTTTTTTGTACCCCCCTCCTACCACAAACAAAAATCATGGATATGCCCTTAGCATACCTTGTAGTAATTCTCGATTTTTATATTTATATTTAAACTATTTTAAGGCTTCATGAAGATACACACTTGGAAATCAATTAGTAAATAGGTATTGGGCCTATTGCCAAACTGAAAAATATATCACCCTAACTTCATTGATGGATTGAGGACATAGAGGTTTCTTAAGGCAGGGGCACCAATAGGGATGGTGCCCCTGCCTTAAGAATTGTCCCTTCGAATTTCAGAAATACATATTTTAGTTCAAATGAATTCTTTTTTAGTATTTTCACTGTAAAAAAAAAGATAAAATCCCCCCCCCTAGATTGGGGAAGTAGCTTTTTTTTATCTTCATAAAAAAAAGTTCTTTGGGGAGACAAGAGCCAAAAAACATTAAGAATGAGGTTTTATTTGAGGGTTACTTAGCTGAAAAATCAGATGAATCATTTTGTGGACATTTTACTGTAAAAATCAAGATAAAACTTCTTTATTGTTTTAGCTAAAAATTTAAAATTCTTCATTTGGGGAAGTTAACATAAATTCCTCTTGTTTTCAATTTTACAATTTTCTTGTTTTCAGGGGTTATCAAGACTCCAGTAAAAATGGTTCATTTCAACAGCACAAGCGAATAAAGGCAGAAGAAGGTGAAATAAATGGCTCAGAAACTGAAAAATCTTATCGTCAACATAACTCTTCAAATGAATCAGACCTCCGTAAAAGACTAGGTGGAAAGCGAGTTGTGCCATCTTATACTGATTTTCCTGGTAAAAGACAGAAAAGATACAGTGATATGGCTGATGAATTACCTTCTGGAATAGAATCCAGGTTAGTTTTGGTTTTCATTTATTCTTTAAGCCCAGTAGCGATTTTAGACCTCATAATCTGGGGTGCAAGGTATATCACAGGTATACCTTTTATATAAAATAAAAGGAATTTAATATCAGGTGTCAGAAAAACTGGTGGGGGGGCAGTTACCCCCCTGCTTAGGCCTAGAACCACCACTGTTTAAGCCCCTACGAAAAAGCAGTAATTATGTTGTAAAAATGTTGTCAAAACCTAATTTACTTACACGGAAATATTTTTTTATTTTGCTATATTCCTTGGTCCTACATATTTTACTATGCTATTTGTGTATGTGTGTCAGTATTTACCTCTAAAATTATAATTGCTTGAAATATTAGACCCCCTTCCCTCCCTTAAGTGAAAAAACTTATGGTTTTTGGCAAGACCTTACCTTCCCTCCCCTCATTGTCTTATTTACTATCACAAAATTCAATTATGCTTGATGCACAAAAGACACAAAGAAATGAATATAAAGACGACAAACGGGTCTATGGCCAGTAAATGAAAACGAAGAAAAACAACAAAAATCAAACAAACGTTTCTCCCTTATCTAACAAGGCGTCTTCAGCGTAAAAAAAACAAAAACAAAAACTAAAAAATACATCTATAAGACTAAAATAGACTAACCTAAAATATATAGTATACAGTTACTTAACATATACAATTTTTACTATCTTAGTAACTATCACAAAATTTAATTATGCTTGATGTATAAATTACACAAAGAAATGAATATAAAGACGACAGACGGGTCTATAGCCAGTAAATGAAAACGAAGAAAAAGAACAAAAATTAAACAAACGTTTCGCCCTTATCTAACAAGGCGTTTCAGCGTAAGAAAAAAAACAACAAAAGACTAAAACTAGAAGTTTAGTTTAGAAGATAGGAAACTGAACTGTTTTTTCTTAGCTATTTATTGAATGATAAGAGTTGCTTCCAGATTAAATGCATCCCAACCCCTCCCCCTAATGTCTGAATATGACACAAGGCTAAATATGTAAATGTTTGCTTCTTTTTTTTTTGGTTCAGGCTATTTCTCGCGTTTGTCTCGTATTTACAGTTGGATCATAATGCCACACAATGCCAATGTAATAACACAAAGCTAAAAAATTAGCAAACTTGTACGGTATCTGGGATAAAGCGTTAGGGGGATGGGCTAAGATGCAGTTAACCAGAAAGCGACTCTGAGAGTTGAATAAATATATTTCTTCTGGTTTTAATCGAGTAATAATTTTTCTATTGCAGTATCTTGTTCAGAAGAGATTGTGAACTCTGCTATTTTTCAAGAAAGAGCAACAGTGGATAATGACTAATAATGAAGCGTTTCCTTTTTTATAAGCATATTTTTACTAATTTATGGAGTTTAAAATCCTAAATTGTTCGGGATGTTTCATTGCCAACCATTTAACAAAGTTAAATAAAAAGCTGATCGGCGTGAATCTTGTGATTTACTTTCTAGTGTGCTTTTTTTTTATAGACGTTCCAAGTTCGGAGAATTTGATGACAGTGATAGGCCGTCTAACAGAAACCTGAAAAATAGAGACCTTCCTGACGTGCGTGTAAGTTAATATGTTCCTACTATGTTTTATTCAACGGTCACCTAGATTAGTTTCTTTTTTGTGGTAAGCATCCCAGAAAACTACACATGAAATGAACTACTACTACTATTAACAACTCACTGCAGTACCAATTCTCCTGAAGCCAATACAGCTACGTACCCTCCTCCTACGTTCCAATCTATTCAGAGCCTTCCTTTTTGAACCTCTCAAGAAGTTCCAATTCCCATGAAATCCATCTTTACAACCTCCTCCCAGCCCATTCAAGGAAAACCTGCTTTTCGTTTGGTCGTAGATGGTTGGCCAAAAAGGATGATCGTCGGCAATCTGTTATCCTTCATCTCCGGAATGTGTCCTAGCTATACCACCCTTGAAAGCGCAATAGAACCATGTTTTTCGTGCAACTTAATGTTCGAAGTATGGTCAGTCAGGCTTGTGGCCAAAAGAATCTGTTGACAATTCCTCTAGAAAAAAAAACCTCCTCTATCTTTCGGAGCTTCCACGTTTCAGAACCAGACTTGACTACTATTCTTCCAAACTTTTTTAAACTTTAAAAAAACACTGTTTCTTGGCTATTCCACTTTTAACATCTTCATGGATCTACCACCCCTACTAATCATACTACCGTGGTAATTGAAGCTATCCATATGATCGATCTTCTCGTTACCCAACATCACTTCTTCACCTTCACTTATTCCTTGTCTAAGCGACTTAGCCTTCTTAACGTTAACTTTCGAACCTATTCTTGTGCCCTGAACTCTCAAATTCTTGAAAGAATTATCTATATTGCTAACATTTTCATCTTTTTGGGAATTGGAATTGGGAATGATGACTTAGGAACTTCTCTATGAGTAAGAGTGGAAATTTGACTGACGCATCCTCTCCCCTTCCTAAGACCACACTGTCATTCATTTAAAACTGGTTCTGCGGCATCTAATTCTAAAAAGTATCATCATACTATGTAATTGGCTTCCTATGGAAACCAAGCTAATGTCTCTAAAATTACCAAACTCACTCTTATCATCTTTCTTATAGAGGGGTTTAATTAAAGTTTTCCTATAATTACCGACCGAAACTCAATCGCTACACTATCAGCACCTGAGGTCTTATTATTGTTTAATCCCTTTAGTACTGTGTAATTCTTCCTTGCAATTTAGCACATTCTCAGAATTTTATGCCCATATCTTTTCAAATCTTTGCTTATCACTGATTGTGGTCCCATTCCTTTCTTTAAATGGAACAAGTCTAGATTGACTATTACCTCTCAATTTTTGAACATACTAATACAATGTTTTACTATTATGCCGTCTGTCTGTATCTTGCAGATGTTCATCAATTTTATCCATGGCCTTCACTTTACATGTTCTTAATTAATATTTTGATACTATCTCTACTTTCCTCACATTTCTCTTATTTTCACGTGATCTATCACTCAAATTTAAACTTTAGTGTAAAGAGCGAGGTGCTGAGGAGGGGGCAACCTCCCTTATATGCGTAAAAATCTCATTTTGTTTTGAGTTTTAATTTTGCTCCTTACTTTCAGTTGAGGAAACTTGTTTTTTATTTAATTTCTGATCGTTTTTAAATGATACCAGGAAATCTGCCACCTCCACGGAAAAATCCCCCTCCCCAGGGAAATATTCTGTAGACAATTTAATCTTGGCGAAAATTTTGCCCGTTCAATTACCCTTAACACCTTCACGCGTAAAATTGAGTCGGTAAAGAGAAAGCAAGACATATAAAGAAATTTTGTACAGGAATTCTGGCAAATTCCCCCAGTATATAATTTCTCCTGAAAAATTCATCCCATGAAACTTCCCACTCCATGGAAGATTTTCCACAAATTCGTCCTCCCCCCCCCCCCCCCCCCCGAAAAATGTATGCATATTTTCCAATAACAAATACTATACATAAACAATTTTCAAATTTCATAACTTAAAGACCTTTCCCCAGGGGATGTGGGGGGTCATTTTATCTCCAAAGACATAATTATTGGGCCTTTCAACTATGTTGAACAAAATAGCTATTTCAGAATTTTGATCGGAGGATTTTGGGAAAAGTGGCGTGGGGGGCCTAGCTGCCTTCCAATTTTTTTGGTCACTTAAAAAGGGCACTAGAACTTTCAATTCCCGTTAGAATGAACCCTCTCGCGATGTTCTAGGCCTACTGGGTCGATATGATCACCCATGAGGAAAAAAAAAACACGCATCCATGATCTTTCTTCCGGCAAAAAATGGAAAATTCCACGTTTTGTCGATAAGAGCTTGAAATGTCTACAGTAGGGTTTCCTGGTACGCTGAATCTGATAGTGTGATTTTCATTAAAGTTCTATGACTTTTAGGGGGTATTTCTTTTTTTTTCGAAAATCAGGCAAATTTTCTCAGACTCGTAACCTTTGATGGGTAAGACTAAACTTAATGAAATTTATATATTTAATATCAGTATAAACACAAAAAATTAAACAAGAAAAACGGGTTTTAATTTCTATAAAGCAGTGAATACAACACATTTAATTAAACACAAATACTCCGAATATTTCGGCC
>JAQQPU010003347.1:26326-46050 GCA_029168905.1 Artemia sp. Kazakhstan ARC1039 | reverse complement strand
GCGCATCCTTTCGGGATCGATTTGGCTGGAATAGCTCTATTGGATGTCAACTTTGCTGGCGATGTGGCAATAATATGTGAAAGTCTCAGTCAGCTCAAAATTTCGCTGGAGGCACTGGCGTCTGGTGCAGAAACACTTGTTACATAAAAACTGGTCTAAGATTAGAATTATGCCCGTGGGCAAGAAACCATCCAACCCCCTGACATCTATAGAAATGTACAGTCTAAATGTTGAGATAACCAAGCAGTTCAATTACTTTGATTCAACTGTCTGCTCAAACAGAAATCCTGACGCAAAGATATCAACAATAACGGTAAATACTTTTGCCATTTTCAGCCGTCTTCTGAGAACAGTAACTCTGCCTTGTAGGCTAGCCTTATCAGTTACCGTTATCGTAATCACTCGTCAGTGACTTATTCCACAATGCAGAAGCAGACGATGAAGGCAGATGGTGTCCATACAAAACATTTTCGAAAATGGAACGCCTTAGATGGTTTGACAGAGTACAGTATTGACCCCGATGTAGTTTCAATGATTGACCAAGATCCACCACTCTGGAGATGACTAATGGCACTAACGTCTGGTTCTTTCTACAGTGATGACGCTGCCAAGTATAGGCTTTAAATCAATTAGTAAGTAAATCACAAAAGCAAATTAAAATGGCACTAACAAGAGAAGTAAAATTAACTTTGAATCGTAAAACGAACTAAATAAAATATTAAGTTAAGAAACTGTTATTGAAAATGATCTGGAATGAAATGATATGAACTACTCACTGCAAAACTGTCAACACTATTAGTCATCAAAGAAGGTGAAGTTGTCACAGTAGGGACTATTTGTGTTGAAAATCCTCCAATCGTTGGAGTTATTATCGGCGTAGGAATATCAGGAACTGCTAAAAGAGAAAAAAAAAGAAACTAAAAACGATGGAGGGAAAAAAGTTGCTTTATATTTACAAGTATTTGAAGGGGCAGCAAACAAATGTGCCTTTTTTCGGGTATTTTCAATAAGAAATTGAAAAAACACCCCCCTCCCTTAGATTTTGAGAAACACCATTATTGCATCCTAGCAAAAACATATTTACCCCCCCCCCCTCCTAATAAATTTTCTTGAATTAGTACCCCTCAGCATGCGTGCATATTCTAATGCACTCTATGTACCTACTCTATTAAGCCCACGTGAGCCCTCATTTATGAGTTAGGTTGTTTAACTGAGCTGAATCAAGTACTTTTATACAGGGGAGGGGGCAAAAAATCTTTATAAAACACAACAAAAATTTAATTGCATACATTTTGTTACTTTATTACGAGTCAGATGAACATTTCGGGGGAGGGCGCAAAGCGGATAAACACCTCCCCTGGATACGGTCCTGATGCTGAACTAGATCCGAAGATTATATTGAGCTTTTAAAAAGAATCTCACAGACTTTTAAGCTTACTTCTACAGCCCATATTCTATCCTCGCGCTGTGGGAGTAGATTAGAAGACAAGATTCAAAGTAAATGGGAACATCATGGGACCGAGTGCAGATCGAAGCTCCAAGCAGAGTGAGTGGATGTAGGTGCTTTACGATGTTGGTCTTTGGTGCTTTGATGTTGAGATGAAAGGTCGGTAGTGGCGGTAATTCAGCGCTTAAACTATCCCAGAATTTTCGGGATTTTCCCAAAAGAAAATGGGGCTCTCCCATGTCTCCTTAGAACATAACGTAGCAAATACACAAAAGTAAACACCCGCCAAAAACCTTCAACTTTCATTTACGCTGATTTCCGAGGATATTTCGAATAAACGAATTTGCTGCCATTTTGCCTAGATTTCCTATCCAACAACAAAACTTCGGTAAAACCAGAAAGGTATTAAGCTTACCCCAGGAATACGCATACGTTCACACGGGAGTTGTATCTGCTTTAGAAACTTAGTGGCGACTTTTGCAATTCTTGTTATGAAATTTGTTTAGTTAAGAAAATAATACTTTATCGGGCAGCTCCTTTACGCAGTAGCAACAGTCATGAAAAATGTAGTTTAGAGTTTTTGGAACACGGAACAGCCATGAAAGAAACAAGTGGTGATATTCAGAAATATTCAGAAAATGAGTATACTGGCAATTAAAATTGCTTAATGGTGCAACTGTCATGTAATCTAAATACAGAGAGTCTTAAAGTTCAAATTTTGGTCAAATCCAGGCAATTTGGATTTTTGTTGTTTGAAATAAAATAAAAAAGAGCTAAAAAAAGTTAATCTTAGAAATTTTTTTTCTAGCATCCACTACCTTACAGTAATAATCTTTTAGATTTCATATTACTTTTGGTTTATCCTCTCCAATAGATCCCGATACTACACCAATTTATCGGCAGCCGGTCGCCAATGAGAGACGTACCGGCGTGCCACCGGTACCATCAGTGCGGCGGCACGCTGCTGTTCTGACTTGATTCAGTTTTCAGTTTTCGCAGGGATTAGTTGATTTCGGTGTGCTATGTAACCTAGCATGCTAAGTAGCTTTATAGAAGTCTATCAATATTAATTTCTAGCCATAAAATGGGCTTAGAGACAAAGTAGGCACTGCTGTATTTAAGGAAGAGCAGGGAGTCTAGGCCCTTCAGAAATTTCACAATTTTTCTTAAAGAGCTTATTCTCTCACTTGCTGCAGCCATCTTGAATTTTAGCAGGATAGTTGGATAATTTATTTCAAGTGGCTCACAAAAATAAAAATTTTCCCCTTTTAGGACCGGCAAACCAGACTTTGACCCCAAACAAATAGCAACAGAAATTATTTTTACGTCATGTTGAAGAGAGAAAAAAAAGCTGAACAACACATCCAAAGTTTCACATTCTAGGTCGACGAAAAACTAGTTATTTTTTTGCTTTTCGTGTCAATTTTTTCAGCTTTTTCTAAAAAAAAAATGAACTGTTGGTAAATTTTCGTTTTTGTGTATATGAAGTTCCGTCCCGATTTAAAATAAAAAGCTGAATCCGAATATGAAAGCAAATCTGATGTACAATGTACCAGAAAAAAAGTTTCTTAATCATCAATATGTGATTTTACACTTCTCATCGTTGTGACCTTTTTTTCGCCCTACTATCAGAAGGCAACTATTCTAACATAAAATGATAAGCTGAGCCAAAAAATTAAATTAGCCAGTAATGTCCACTAGAAAACTCGTTTCATATTAGTCAATATGCACTTTTTTGTTTTCATTTGACAAGTTTCTTTTGACATTTTACAAATCACAACAGAAATGATTTTTGCACCATGTTGTGGAGAAAAAAAAAGAAGCTGAACAACATATTCAAAGTTGCTTATTCTAGGTCGACACAAAACTAATTTTTTTTTGTATACTTGAATTAAAATAAAGAATTTTGCAGGCATCAGGACATAGCTAATTGTAGAAAAAGCCAAGACAGATAGTCCGAGTGATTGAGAGGCAACTCTGGGATAAGCCCCTTTTAGAATTGTATAAAAATGATGTCGTTTCATTTGTTGATAGATAAGTCTATCTATCATCTATCCATATGTCATTTCTTGGGCAGACCTAAGGTAGATAGTCATATAATTAAGGGATGAAAGATTGGATTGATTTTGGGTTGACGCGTGATGGACAATGTTCACTGGACTTGTATGCAAAATCTGGGACTGAATTTGCTTCGACTCACAGGCGGTGAACAAGTGAAGCCTAAGCCTAATAGGCTTGGCAGCTTGTAGTCTAAAGGTGGAATACCGTGTCATAGGATTGACACACGACCAACAAATCCCCTGGACTTGCTGGCTAAATTGTCGGTTTTGAAATCTAATAATTAGTTAGCCTGACTCTGATCGTCGCCGGCTCCATCACCTGATGGGTCGGCAAAAAAAAAGTGATTGCAAGATGTTTATTAAAACCTGAAAAATATTAGAAAAGGAAAATCATCTATGGAACTAGTTTTCGGCGGCTGACATTTAAAATCCCTCTTAGAATAAAGTATTATCAATACACTGACTAGTCTTCACAACTGATAAAATAATTGAATGAAATTGATGAACATTTGAAAGACAGAATCAAATTCCGACTAGTATTCACAACTTATTCTTTTGATTCAGATATCTAAGCTTCGTCATTCTCCTCATCGTTATAACTGTCAATTCTTGGAGAGTTAGAACATACTTTCACTTTCCATATTTTACACGCTACAGTGCAAGTTAAGCCGTTTTTAAAGCAGCTATTTCTCGTTGAGCTACATTTCAGTTTACAAGAGCACTTAACGATTTTCAGAAGCAGACGAGGGGCTGGTGGGAGTCGGTAGTCAATGGATACAAGAAGTCATTTTTATTTTTCCAACCCTATTTCTCGTCTTTAAGTTCAGAATTAGGATCTCCACTCCATACCTGAACTTGGTAGAAAACCCTATAACTGTTGAATTTAGCCGCATCAGAAGTTGGTGGTAACTGTTCTGGGTGGACGAACGTGCTAGCAGTAGTCACCTCTTTTTGAAAACTTCTCTGCGGAGTTCATTCAGATTTCCCCCTTTTGATGAGCCATATATCATGAGCAGAATGTCTTCTCCAGCAACCCTTACTTCCCCCTTTGAAGCTGACTTCAACAGGAAAACTGCAGCTGATGTACGAAAATCTGCATTTGCCATTAGCTTCTTCAGAGCAAGGCCTTTTCCCAAACTGTGGATCCGTGTAATAGAGTCACAGCCTAAGATGGCGTGAGCAAAAAGAATCAGATGGCATGTATCTTAGCCCAGCTTCTCTTTCAATTTGTGAATATCCCATACTCGGGGAGCTTTGTTCGACCTTGGCCCAGGTGCAAAGAATAGTTTTTCGCTTGATAGGTCACCATGATAACACAATAGAGCCAAAAGATCAGTATCATCTCCAATGACGGCAGTGTCGTAATACCGTGAAAAATCAACAGCAGCTTGCACAATTGGGACATCTGCATCAACTGGTGCCTGAACTACGAAGAAGCCCTTTGGTCGGAGATAAACAGCCAACGCGCAGATAAACCTGGCCTTGTTTTTTTTTTTTGCAGGACAAAAGCTCATCCTTTTTTATCTTCAGCTGCATATCTGCTGTGAAGAAGATCTCACGGCCGATTATACGACTTCTCTTCAACTGGGCCACATCCTTTATGGTAGCTCCCCCATTGTAGCTGTCGAACGTAACAGTGGCAGATGGATACTTTTGGGTCACGTAAGTAGCATAATGGTCAAGGCTTTCGGAGTATCGTTCGTTTTTGGCCCATGGAATTCTGTGCAGAAGAGCGCCACCGTCGATGATATATCGCATGCCCTTGGGAAGGGGAATAGAGCGCTCCTCAAGATTGCAAGTCTGTGCCACAGTCTTGGCAAACTTTGGCTTGTTCGGAGACCGGAGCATGCAAGAACTGTCAAAAAATGATGCCGGGTAGGAACACAGTTCGTGTTGAAAGTACTCAGATTCCATGAGATTGATCCTCTTTGCTAGCGTGATGAACCTCTGAAAAAGGAGGGTGGGGTCCAGTCTTTTGCAATCTCCACCTGGATTCTGCTTTGCAGTAATTTTAAACTGCCTGTTGTTTTCTTCGAAACACCAAATCAGCGACCAGATTTCCAGACGTGGAGTCAATGATTTTTAGGCCTAAATCTCTGGCAGAATCGACGATGGCAGATTCGTGGGCTGTCAGACCGTTGGTGATGTTTCTTAGTTGAAGATCCCCATTAAATGGTGATCCTTTTTCTAAGAAATTGATAGCCATCTGGGTGTCTTTACAGTCTCTTAGCTGCATCGGCTCGAACGTTTCCTTATGTTTTTCACAAGTTCCATAGAAAACCAGTGACATACCCTCCATCAGATGATTTAGAGCAGAGCAGACTGATCGAGGCATAACCCATAAAGACCTTTGAACCTCTGTCATACCACCTCCATCGGTAAGATCACCAGCCGTATTGAGACAACGCATGAGCTCTTACTCAATGACAAAATCCGTGGAGAGCCCAGCCCAGAATCTATCAGAACGTTTGATCACATGCATCTCATTCTGGAAGGCTTGATAAACGGTGAAGTGAAACTTGATGAACATTCGCAGAGCAAATTTTTTAGCTTGTTAGGTGACTGGATATATCAAATGACTTTTTGTATCTATAGATCGCAAGATATGAAACACGGGCATTAACGTGACTTAATAAATGATTACTCGGGGTAATTTTCTACTGTGACTTTTTAGTTTACGGCTTTATGTGAGAAATCACTTGGAAGAAGCGTTGTGACGACACATTGATATAGTTTATTGCATACGAAGGTAATAAAAGTGGTGTAGCTGCCTTCTGTGCGTTAACTGGTCTTCTGAACGAGCCAACCATAATTTATCGGCCCCCTTTTTTGTACCAACAATCGGCGAATTGGTGGACATAAGTGCTAAAAGAAACATATCAAATGAAAATACAAAGTGCATATTGATGAATATGAAACGGGTTTCCTAGTAGACATTTAATCAGGTTAATTTGATTTTTGGGCTCAACTCATCATTTTATGTCAGAACAGTTGCCTTCCGATAGTATGGTGAAAAAGAGGTCACAACGATGAGAAGGCTAAAATCACATATTGATGATTACGAAACTTTTTTCTGGTAGATTTTACACCAAATTATCTTTCATTTTCGAGCTCAGCTCTTTATTTTACATCGGGACGGTACTTCATATATAGAAAAACGAAAATTTACCGACAGTTCATTTTTTTTAGAAAAAACTGAAAAAATTGACACGAAAATAAAAAAAAATCCAGTTTTGCGTCGACCTAGAATGTGCAACTTTGGATATGTTGTTGACCTTTTCTGTCTACAACAAGGTATAAAAATCATTTCTGTTGCAATTGGTTTGGGGTCGACCCCTTATTTTGTGGCTAGTTTGCCTGTACTATTTACAGATTTTATTTTGTTTCTACTCGTTAAGATTATTCACTTTTAAGATCTATCTCATATCAGGAGCCGTAATTTTGCATTCCCCTGGTAATTCCACTCCTGAGCTCTATTTTCCACTGTATTTCATTGCAAAATTTTCTTTTTTTAGATTTTAATCTTGAATTAAGGATTCTAAGTTTCCGTTTTGAAAGTGACTCAGTATGAACGAGAAGCGGCAAAAAATTTAGAATTAAAGGGATTGCAAAGGGGATGTCCTTTTCTGCAAAAAAAATTTTTTCCTTCACAAAACGACCTCCCATATCATTTATTAACAACAAATTTTTAACTGCTTGAATATATGATAGTACGGGAAGAGCCGAAGCTGTTCTAATTTGTTTCGAATTTTGCATTCTAAAAACTGAGGAAAATATCTTCAATCATTAATTTTTTTTTTTTTTTACGTATATGAAAACTTTGGCTCAGATCAACGATTTTGAGTTCAGAATATTTCTAAAAAGCTGTGAGTTGAAAGTAAATTCTTGAAATTTTGCAACCAAGATCATAATTTGCTTATTTAATTTTATTGCTCACTGTTCAACTTTGGCAAAAAAAGATGAAAAATAAAGTAGGTAAAACCAATGCGAAATCAGTAAATTCTGCAAGCAAATAACTTATTTTAGGTCAGTAACAGATTTTGCTTTCTTGGTTTACATTGAGCCAATTTGGTGAAAAAACAAAAATAAAAAGTTAACGAACTTTGCATTTTACCATATTCTTTCCAGAAAATTCACTTGGATTTTGGACAGAAGGGAGGAAGAAGATTAGAATCTTGTGCAAAACTCAACCAAATCCTCAACATTTTTCAAATTTGCGGAATAATTTTAGATTTTTATTCGGCCATATTAAATTATTAATTATATTCAATAACTAGACATATCACTATGAGACCTCCTTCACAGAATCTATAAGTGGTACTGCTGATTTTTGAACCTTCTCTACCGGATCTTGGAATTGGTATTTAAATCAGAACGAGATTTTGGACTTTTGGTCTGAATTTTACCAAATCTCAAAAGTAGGGGTGACCCTCCCCCCGCCCATTCATTGCGACACCCCTGCCTGCTAGAAGCAGTATCCACTTGCTTTTACATGCATTTCGGCCTCCATTGTTCAAATTTTGTCTCAGTTAAGGCCTTCAAACTGTGTCTAATTTGAATGCTACAAGATATTTGCAAAACATGTTGATAATTGTTTTTTCTTCCTCATCCCCAAAACAAACTGAGTCCTTACTCCTTCTGTATTCAGCTTCAAAAGAAGAACAAAAGTTGCTTCACTACTGTGAGACACACTGGGTTGAAAGGTATGATACTGTGATAACTGGGTTCCATCGGTACAACGACAGGTATCATGAAAACACAGATATTGAAGGAAGCAAACTCTATCGTTTATTGATTAACAAGAATTTTAAAAGTCTGAAAAAAAGATTTTCGAGTGTTGTAGCTTGTGTCGCGTTTTCCTCGAATTTACGTGAGTCATTATGTAGTAAGTGCCTTCAGAGTTCTAAAGAGACTCGTCTATTTATACGAATTTGAACGATGCGTCACTCAAGGTACTTTGAACAGATTTAAAACTCCTTCCTATTAAGAAAAATCGCCGGCACGCCACGGTGCACCGCCATTTTCATAAAAAATCAGCTATTTACCGCCGAAACAAAAACTGGAACGGTTTCAGACTTTATTCTACAGCATCCAAAAAGATAAGGAACACCCGCCTATGGTCTTAAAAAGGTTGACCAAGAATTTAAAATTGACATAGGACCATAAATTTGCTTGAAATAACAGGCAAAACAATCGTTTAAAGCCATCCTTATCTTTAAAATAGTACCTATTCGTTGCCCCCACATTCTGAAAAAAAAATTTGAATTTTCCACCAATTTTTTTAATTTTTGGGTCACTTGCCCGAGACTCTGGGCGGGTGGGCACCCCCGAATATTGTCCCAAATTTCTCTCTCAATTTAGCACTTGTTCACGGATGCCCAGCGTCTCCAATCACTTTCCCAATAGTATCTATTCATTGTCTCAGCTCAGTTTAGAAAATCTGAGCCAATTTCCACTTTTTCAAGTTTAGGGTCACTTGCCTGAGACTCTGGGCAGGTGAGGTGGGCACCTTCAAAAATTGTCCCAACTTCAACTCTCGCCTTAGAACTTATTCACGGATACCTAAAACCGTCAACGGTTAGACTGTTGCCCTAGCGGTAACCATGCCATGCTTTACACACATACCAACAATATATATATATTATTTTTTTTTCCATTTTCACATGGGGTCCCAATCTAGCTCATGTCCATCGCTTAGCATTCAGGCTTTGACAAATAAAGCCCAGATAGTCAGACCCCAACGCTCCAATCTGAACACTGAACGCCAAAAAAAAAAAAAAAAAAAATATTTTTCGGTCACTTGCCCAAGACTCTGGGCGGGTGGGCACCAATTAAAATTTGCATTCTGAACCCCTGCCGATAATCCACAGATCATATATGAGGGTGTCACTATGCATTGAAAATAGTGAAAAATGAAATTTGCTCAGAATGTTGGACTGAGATGAGGCAATGAATAAATACTATTTGGAAATTTGTAGATACATCAAAAGAATAAGATTTTTATGCTGATTTCAAATATATAAGTTTCATCAAGTTTAATCTTACCCATCAAAAGTTACGCACCTGAGAAAATTTGGCTGATTTTAGAAAAAAGGGGGAAGACCCCCTAAAAGTTATAGGATCTTAATGAAAATCACACCATCATATTCAGTGTATCAGAGAACCCTACAGTAGAGGTTTCAAGCACCTATTTACAAAAATGTGGAATTTTGCATTTTTTGCCAGATGAAAGATCACGGATGCGTGTTTATTTGTCTATTTATTTTTGTTTTTTTTTTCCAGGGGGGATCGTATCGACCCAGTGGTCCTAGAATATATTGGGAGGGCTCATCAGAACGGAAATTAAAAGTTCTAGTGCTCTTTTAAGTGACCAAAAAATGGAGGGTAACTAGGCCTTCTCCCACGCTCATTTTTTCCCAAAGTCACCCGATCAAAATTTTGGAATAGCCCTTTGTTCAGCATGGTCGAAAATATGATAATTATGTCTTTTAGGACTTAATCCCCCGAACTCCCGGGTGGAGGGCTGAAAGTTATTAACTTTACCCAATGTTAACATATAGTATTGGTTATTGGGAAGTATACAGACGTTTTCAGGGGGGATTATTTCTGGTAGATGGGGTGGGGGGTCGGGGGTTATATGGGAGGATCTTTCCCATAAAGGAAGTTTTCATGGGGGAAAGGACATTGCTATGAAGGGGGTTCCGGATTTCTCAGCATTATTAAAGAAAAAGATCAGAAATTAAATTAAAAAACAGGTTTTTCAACTGAAAGTAAGGAGCAACATCAAAATTTAAAACGAACAGAAAATATTACTTATATGATTGTGTTCACCCCCTAGTCATTACCTCGCTCTTTAAGTCAAAATTTTTTTAGTACTTTCATAAGAGCTATTTATTCTAACTAACGACCTTTGTGATTAAGGGGTCATTTTTAAAGAATTGAAACAAAATTCGAACTTTAGCTTAAAGAGCAAGGTATTGACTAGGAGGCGAACCCCCTTATATACGTATTAAAAATCTATGAATATAGGAGTTCGTTACGTAAGTTAATTCGTAAGTTACGTATATTCATGTAATTATTCATGTACGGTGAGCCAAAATCAAAACCTGCATTAATTCAAAAACGTTCAAAAATTAAATAAAAAAACAAGTTTTTTTAACTGAAAGTAAGGGACGACGTTAAAACTTAAAACGAACAGAAATTATTCCGTATATGAAAGGGGCTGTCCCCTCCTCAACGCCTCGCTCTTTACGCTGAAGTTTGACTTTCTCACAACTCTATTTTTTTTAAACAATAAAAAACTTTAGCGTAAAGATCGAGGCGTTGAGGAGGGGACAGCCCCTTTCATATACGGAATAATTTCTGTTCGTCTTAAGTTTTAACGTCATTCCTTACTTTCAGTTAAAAAAACTTTTTTTTTTTTTTTAATCCCTTACTAGGACCTACCATTAGTTTAAATAATTATCATTATTTGTTTCTTTTAAAATTGAGGAGTATATAAAATAAATAGATGAAATGACTATAACACAAAAAAATATAAACAAGCAACAACTTGCAATAGGCGTGAAAGCGAAATAGAATACATAATAAAAATAAAAATAAGTAAAAGCTCAAACATTTTTTAAATTATGTAGAAAAACGAAAAGGTTATGCATAGAGAGAATATATTCAGGCTTACGGTAAAAATTACCTATCTTAATCTCAGCAAATTTCAACGGTTCTGGGATTTTAAATTTCTAAGCCAATACAGTCTTACTAAAACAAATAGGAAAACCAAATACAAATTTATAATATTTAAGAGAGCAAACACATATTGATAAAAAATTACAAACTTTAGAATTTCGAAAAATTAGGGAAGGATAGAAAACATGCAAGAAGGCTACTGTGTTAAAAATAAAACCTAAAATATCATGACGATAGTTAACAGATAACCGTATTAAGACCCAAATGCCTTTCTAATTTTTTCTTGAATATTTCAAACCATAATCGACCACGAATCTTGAGCTCAAGCACAATATGGTAGACCAAGATAAACAACAGTGTGAGAAAGCAGAAATGAAATACTTATATCAAAAATTCATTATACTCGGTTATTAAAAGTGGCAGAAAAATATTGACCTTTTATAACATTAATACAAAAACCGTTATCTATAAGCTTACTAAAAAGTGATTTAATTATTCTAAATATTGGCCATCACTGGTATTTGATTTTGCCTATCTCATACGAAATGCCCTCTGATATACTGCTCTAATATCCACCTCTATTTTTATGACACAAATTCTAGGGTCTCACATGCCACTTACCAATCTCTTACCTAGCATTTGACATTTCATTAAATGTTTTTCTTATTCCTGTTGCTGTTTCACTACAACATACCACTACCAGTACACTGCCACTACACTACTGTTACAACCCAACCATAAAGACTAAAATTTTATAAAATCAACCAAGACCTTTGCACGTATTTACACTTTTTGAGTATGTGAGCTAAGGAGCATAATATTGTGATCATTCACATCACACGAGGAAGATCTTTCAAAAAAGCAATGTGATCAATCATAATTTATCAAACTAATTAATACTACTAGTGGACAAAAACAGTTTAAAAGTTATATGAATGAATAAGTGTCAGTTTACCGCCGTCAAAATCCAGTAATAGATCAAAGTTACTCTTGGCAGTTTGAGCTGGAGGAGGAGATGTAGCACCCTTTGCAGTTTTTGGCATAATTTCATCTTCTTCTGATTCACTGGATGAATCGGACTCACTTGAGTCACTATCTTCGGTGGAATCAACGGTTTTGGCAACAGCCTTATCTTGTGTTGGCAAGGACTTCTTTTCTAATTCTTGATCTGATTCAGACTTGAGCTCCGACATTTCAGAGTCGCTTTCGGTGACAGTTTCCGAGCTTTCACTTTTGTTCTCCTCTCCATCCACTTCTGAAAAAAAAAATCATTAACCAAATTCAACCCTAAAGACCAAAATCTGGGAACGGTGTGAGACTCATTAGTCCTCATTCTGTTATTTATACTAAATCAATTATTCCTGAACACAAAGCACACACAAAATTTGCAGTTACCGCAGATTGAAAAAAAACTGGCAAAGAAAACAAAAAAAAGAACATATAAAAAAGACAAAAAAAAAGAAAAAATAAGGTATTTAAAATAAGTTAATAAGCTAAAAAACAATCAGCTACATTTAAGTCACGTCTTGATACCTTTTTTTTCAAAATTATGAGAGGCCTGTGGAGGGGGTCCGAACATAAAGTACTCATCCTTTTTCATTCATTTCAAACCTAATACTTTTTCCAATTCAAACAAGAGATAGTTAACAACACTATAAATTCATGTGAAGTCCAGTTAGAAAAACAAATCGAATGTCTAAACCGGTACAAGAAAAGCGGAAATAAAATAAAACCACCGATGAGAGAAATTATCGCCCCCCCCCTCCTGAGAATGTGTCAATGACACTATACTGTTTTTATTACCTATGTATTTAAGATGTTTATTAAGGTGCAGGGAAATATTAGATGTGCTTATGACTGATATGCAACCCCCCTTACCACCCGTTATGGGTGGTAAGGGGGGTGGTAAGGTGTACTTTGACAAACTGACAATCCACGAAAAAAGGGGTGGATTAGTCGACATTTTTTTTTAGAATCCTTCTCTCAAAGTACTGAAGATGGTGAAAATGATATCTGATTATTTAAATTGATTAAGTGGAAAATTGCATACCCAACTATATCTTAAAAATTAGGAATGGTCGATAATTCAACACCTAATCAGCAGGGGCGAATTTCCAGCATTTTTATTGGGGGGGGGGGGGGCAAGAGGGGTCCACATCCAGATAGTCAAAGGGCGGGGGGTATAATAATTGTTTTCTTCACATTATTAGGAGAGCAGCTGCCCCCCTTACCACCCCCAAACGACTTCCCTGCTAGTCAGCAAAAAATAAGCTAAAAACATATAACACCAAAAAACTTAAAAAGGTGTAGCTTTCTATTGAGGAAAAGCTGTCTTTTGAAATTAATAGATTGGTAGTGTTTTAATTTTACAGAGGGGTAGCATTATCAAATTTACCTGATTTGTTTCTCTTATTTTTCTCACGATTCACCTAGGCAACTTGCCACAGATTGTCCTTGTCGGCCAACCGTCTAGGGCCAAACGAAAAGCAGGTTATCCCGAATGGAGTGGGAGGATGTCGTAAGAAGATTTAAAGGAAAAAGGAACTTCCTGGGAGATGGTCTAACAAACTTTGAATAGATTGGGATGGAGGAGGAGCGTGCGCAGCTGTGTTGACATAGTACCTTAACAGTCCTGGCGAAAATGTTATTCTGCACTAAATACTTCAAAATTTTGAAATAACTAACATAAAAATCTTAAAATATAGTGATTTTCTTGTATGAATAATCCAATCAAGGGGGGGGGGGGGCAAACAACATTTTTACTATAATATCCTTGATACTTTATATGTTCTAAGCATCTAAACTAAACTCTAAAACTAGAGGCCATTAAATGACAGTTAGATAAAGCAAATAAAAAAATGTTATTCTTACAAGGCAAACATTGGCAAAGGTATGTCAAATATCAAAACAACGTAAAAAATAAATGCAGATGGCAAATTTTTATATAGCCAAAAATCTCTTTGTTTCTTTAGCTTTTACTTAAATAGAAAATGTTTAGGTTACGTTTAAATAGAAATGTAATTTAAATAGAAATGTTATGTTTAAATAGAAATATGGATAGCCTAGTTAGAGCAAATTTCCCCACAATGCCTCTAAGGGAATATACAATTTTAATTTACATTGACGGATATTGAACTAAATTAAAAGATCTATACACGTCCAGGTTATCAAAATGGCGTATCTACAATATCTCAGGAACACCTAGGGTTCTTAAACTTAAACTATCACGGAATTTTGAAGAGGAATTGTAACTAAACCAAAAGTAACTATGAGCATTTACGATTAATTTCTTATAGTTTTATCAGAACTCATCTGATATTTAGTTCTTAAGATTTGCCCCCCCCCCCAACTAAAAAATACTTATTTAATCGTTTGCACAACATTTGAGTGAATTAAAAAAAGAAACTGTTTGGTTTTAGTTAATATTGAATAAAAAAACAAGTTCTTTAGCTGAAAGTAAGAAACAATGTTAAAAGTTAAAAGAATAGAAATTATTCCGTATATGAGGGAAGCTGCCCTCTCGGCAGCCCCTCGGCAGTTGCGTTAGTGTTTTAAGTGCTTCCAAAAAACTTCTTATTTCAATTGTGTTCCAGCAGTCGTTCCTAAAGAATTGGAACAAAAAGCCAAGATTCAGTGTAATGAGCAATGGGTTGCGGAGGGGGAAGCCCCTCATATACACAGAATAATTTCTATTTGTTTTCAGTTTTAACATTGGTCCTTACTTTCAATTGAAAAAACTTATTTTTATTATTTAATTTCTTATCGTTTTTAAATCCTACCGAGGCCTAAACCCAGATATAAGTGGGGTATGGGCCCCATGATCCCCCCATTTATTAGGCTAGCTTGTATATGTTAATAATTATGAATTGATTGGTGTTGCTATAATTTTCATCATTTCTGCTTAAGAATTGAAAAGTTAGATTGTAATCAAAATCTTAGGCGAAGTTAAAGTTAAGTCAAAAGTTTCGGTGAACAGTAGTTTTGTTGAATAGGGCCTTAATATTATTTTTCTAGCAGAATTTCAGGCGGACAGAAAGAAGTGTGATTGTTCCAACCAATGGATTGTTTCTAAGAATTCTATTTTATTGTTCAATAGTGTTACTCCTCACTTCTATATGCATGCCAACCTTTTCTTGAATTCCAAAATGACTCTCCAAGATACATGATAAGGCGAGGAACCTTATTCTTGAGATACATCTTTCTACTACTAAGCCACTGCGTCGTTTGATGGGGGTCTTTATTTTCTCATGTCTATTTCACTTTCTTTCGACTACAGGGTGGTGTTCCTGTGGATCTCTGAATTGTTCTATCTCTTGTCTCTGATCCATCTTCATATAATCTCCACAATTCAGGGAACAGGTCTATTCCATTCACCCGTCACCCATTCACCACAGTCAGTCAGATCATGCTGTTTGGAGTATTTTACCAGAGTCAGCTAGAGATTGTAACTCCTATGGTGTTTTATAACCAGATTAAAAAATGTGACTTCTACGCAATTTTCTTCTTTTTATGCCGGTCTTTTTATTCGTCAATGCTTTTCAGCATTATTTTTTATGCTCCTTCCAGGGTATATGTTTCTAAGCCATTTTGAAAACATATGTTGTTGTGTCTCTAAATCGTCGCACCTCACTCTGGCTAGGTTTATGTCGGGTATTAAGAGGTGGAAGAGGTGGTAATAAGAGGTGGTAATAAGGCCTCCGTCCCTTTTTGATTTAGTGTATGTTTCCAATTTGTTGTATTTTTTCTCTCTTTCTCCCTTCATTTCCAGTCACACAGCTTTGCTGGGGAAATATGACGGTGACGATTTTTTTCTTTTCTGTTCAAATTTATGTTGAATAAAAGTGCTCTAAACTATCTATAATATTATTGTATAATATAATATACATTTTATTCATATACATTTTGAACATGTTATATGTTTACACAAAGCTTCGAGGAAAGGGCAGACATGCAAAGGATTTTTTCAGAGGAATTGTTAAAGCATGGCAAAGTCTGGCGATGGGGTGACAAACGCAAACTGTAATCTGTAATGAACAAAGTGGTTCGACCACTCAATTAGCTTGAATCACAGTAGAATGGAAAGGGACTAGAGAAAAAGTCAGTTAATTTGCGATCATTATATGTCGCAATATAACCCATCTACCTTCCCATAAAAAATATATATGACAGAATTATGTATTTCCTAAAATATGAGATAAAGCTAAGACAAAGGAAGAGAGAAGAAAGAGAGAGGAGAGAGAAGAGCGGAGTGACAAAATTTAGTCTAAGTGTGACTCCCACATCCAAATGTTGCCAGTATTGTATTTATCGACAGAAAATTTAATACACTACAAAAAAAGGAAAAATGAAATCCAGACGGAAAAACACCAAACATATATTAAACGTAATTGGACACAATAAGAAAGTTCAATGGCCAGCAATAATATGCTAAAACCATATAATAAAACAATGAAAATATAAAATGTACTGAACTTCCAAATGTTAGTAAATAAAATTAAAAATAAAAGATCAAGGAGGATCAAAAGAGCATAAAACCACTTAAAATGGAGTCAAACATTACCATTCGAAAAAAAGACGATAAAGAACTTGCTTGAACATGTTCACTAGGTTGAGATGTGGTCAAGGTCATATCCAGGGAGGATTAGGGGATTTGAACTACCACCCTCAAAATGGTTCTTCGCCTCGTAAAAACGTAACAAAAATGAATTCAAAAAATTGTTGGTACATTTTTTTAATATGTTTTTTGCCCACCCCCCCCCAAAAAAAAAAAACTCCACGAACAAAAATACCGGATACGATCCTGGATGTAGCCAATTAAATAACGAAACCTTTGAATATTTTCCAAAAACGTAAGAGGGAGTGAGACGCTTTAAAGGGAGTGAGAGGCAGAGGAGC
This sequence comes from Artemia sp. Kazakhstan ARC1039, assembly GCA_029168905.1. NCBI lineage: Eukaryota > Metazoa > Arthropoda > Branchiopoda > Anostraca > Artemiidae > Artemia > Artemia sp. Kazakhstan ARC1039. The sequence goes on along the minus strand of JAQQPU010003347.1, from coordinate 28,965 downwards.
ATTTATCAGCGTTTCAAAACCACAAACTTGTATTAGTAGTAGCTCTTCNTTTATCAGCGTTTCAAAACCACAAACTTGTATTAGTAGTAGCTCTTCATTGGGACAGTTTTTATATAGAAATATTTACAGCCAAATCAACTTGGTGATATGCCACCAATCTTGGGACTAGAAAAATATCAGCCACATATGAAATTGCCCACTCAACTTGCAATAATTTAAAAATACAGTTTTAAGAATAAAAGAAATTGGAGGCCTCATTATATTCTATAAACAAAAGAGGTGGTGGTGACCTCAAAATTGCTTGGAGCCTTATAGCACGCAACTTAATAACCCTTGCAGCAGAAAGGATCATAGGAACTCGAGATTTTAGGCGGAGAGGGGGGGGGGACAGAAGGCCCTTCTATCTTGCCTGTTTTCCTGATTTCGCAGTAAAGAATTATTCAGACAGCCCTGCTTCATAAAATAAGAAATGCGGATCACTTTATTTTTTATTTACAAGAATAATTGTAGCAACCTCAAAATTGTCTAAAGCCTTGTAATGCTTAAGACTTTCTGTCGTCAATTCACATGCATCTGACCGTGATAAAAAAAACTGCAGATTTTTGTCAAAAAACTAATAACAAAATACAAAAAAAAAACATTTTCAATGACACCTATTAACGCTTTTTTAGCCCGCTCAAGTTCTATAGGCAAGGTATTTAATGTTTGTACAGCTAACAGGATTTGTGCAGCAACTACAGCAGATATTTAAGAAAATTTGACGTTGATCTTTAAAGTTTGGCCATTAATTTGTATTTTTTTTTTTTTTTTTTTTTTTTTGTAATCCAGACTATTTAATAGCATACCACAATGTGTGCACGCACTGTGGGCTAAGAAGTTGTCTCATGTTTGCATATAGGAACAGAAAGAGAGGATTTGCCCCTAAAAATAAAAAAAAAAGATTGAAAAAATCCCAAAAATACCCCTTTTTCTTTTTTAACCCCCTTCCTCTCAGTCCCCATAAAATTTTCGGATAGTCGAAACTCCCCTTCGGCGACATTTTCGAAGAACTTTTCCGAACAAAGACAAAGAAATATGGGATGCAAAGACTTCTTTTTTTTTCCTTACATATGAAAAAGAGTTCCATTCAACCTCTCACTTCAAAGAGTCAAACCTATGGGCACCTATGAAAAGTGGTATATATAGATCATAATGGACCTAAGATAAATATTATAATCACCCACCTTCTCCGTCAGAGGAGCTGGAGTAAAATGTCAGTTTTTTTTTCGAACTTTCTTCTTGAGCATATGATACAGAAACTCGTCCCGCATTGACGCTAGTTGGTCGGGATGGAGCTTCTACATTTCGTACTGTTGAATCAGGTGCAACTTCTGGGAAGTCAGGAAGATCTCTATATCCATTCGCCCTGATATTCAAAAAATGAGACAGCGATCCCAGCTGGAAAGTATCTCGATCTATAAATACCAAAAAAATAATGTAAAATTACGCAAACATATTAGGAAATAGGAGGGAAGAGAAAAAGATGCAAAAAGATTTTGTTTTTAAGATACAAAAATATTGAAAACATGTGAAAAACAAAACATCTTTTCGAAACATAGAAACTGTTAAAAGCCTAGACTTTCGAGGCCAAACACCATACCTGTGTTTCTATTCCCCCACCAGAATTTTTTTTTTCGGAGGCCCCTTCCCTGCGAATCTAGACTGTGTGCACCTATACATCTCTATCTAAATGCAAAACTTGACTGGCATAACGCCCCAATTAGAGACTGATACTCTCGGGCCCAGTATTGACTTTCTTTTATACAAACTGTGGCAATAATATGCTCCCCTGGAGCATCCACAGAGAAAGGGACAATGTTGGCACCCCTCACAGTGCATTTGCAGGATAGACTTATAAACTTATATAGCTTCAAACTTATGGGTCAAGTACCGCGGATGAAAGAGGAATAGACCATCCCGTCGCTAAAATATTTGTCCAACTTCAACTCCATGACGAAAATGCATACAAATAAATTTTCAATGATTTTTGTAACCCCTCCCCCCGAACAAAAATCGTAGATATGAACCTACCTTATATGAGGGGTTTGTCCATCATCTACCCCCCGGTCTTTGCACAAAATTGTATGTTTCTTCAAAAACGTCTTGTTGCACATCAACTGACCTTGTGTTTGAGAAGAAGTTTTTAGAATTGGGACAAAAAGCTACACTTTAGCACAAAGAGTGGGGGCCTGAGAAATGAAGAGCCTTCCTCATATGCGGGATAATTCTGTTCCTTTTAAGTAACAATATCCCTCTTACTTTCATTTGAAAAAGCTTGTTTTTAATATATAATTTCTGTTCGTTACTAATAGCCTACCCAGGGCTACCGTATATGCAAGCTCCCCCTGTATCAAACCTGACTTTTCAACTTGACTTTCGCAGAGCGGCGTTTGCATAACAGCACCTTATTTAGTACATTTGAATTTATAAGTTAAGCATGCTTATTAAAAATAAAATATCGCCTCCCCAGTGCAAGTTTTTTATGTGTTACTAGTAATGCTAACAAACTTTGAAATTAACAAGTTTTTGCATACTAAGAGTAAGAATGAATAGCACATCTTGTTCTTGCATACGTAGTCAAAGGTCCGTGGTATACAGTT
>JAQQPU010003347.1:14670-25251 GCA_029168905.1 Artemia sp. Kazakhstan ARC1039 | reverse complement strand
ATACTATCAGTAAAAAGGATTGAAATAATTACGACAAGAATTGGTTTGTTTGTTGTTTGTTTTATTTTTATTTTTCTCGCTCTTATGGGTTATTTTTTTTTTCTTTATTCTATTTTGTAATTTACAGGGGACGGTGATTTGATACACAGCCAAATACACAAACATTTTTCTTCTACATACCTTATCTACCCCCAGTCCATATCTTACAACACATTGCCGTGAGGGCTGTGGGGGGGGGGGGGTGGCATTCTCAAAGACATAATATAACCTTTCAATTACGTTGAACAAAATTGCTATCTCAAAATATTGAGAGAGCTGTTTTCGAAGTTTCTACGACAACAAATAGCCATCTCAAAATTTCTACTAGATGCATTTCAGGCAAATACGAGGTGTGGGGGGGCATCCACCCTGAGTCTTAACAAACGCGCTAGAACTTCTGATTACCAATCCAATGACCCCCCTCCAAAATTTATACGATCACCCTTTCTATATATACCTTATATGTCCCCAGGGCATAGCTTACAACCCTTGCCCTGAGGGCTTTGGGGAGTTTTCATCCTCAAAGGCATAACTTTCGGACCTTTCAATAATTTTGAACAAAATGGCTATCTCGAAATTTTGATTGGATGTGTTTGGAGAAATGGTGGGCATGGGAGGGGGGAGGTTGCATTTTGCATTCTGGAAAAATACAAGATGAGTGAGGGGGGGGGTATCCACCCTCCGATCACTCCGAATCTCAAAAAAGGCACTAAAACTTCTGATTAGCTATCCAATGATGGGAGGGGGGTTATTGCCCTTTCTATACATACCTTATATGCCCCTAGGACATAACTTAAAACCCTTGCACTGAGGGCTGTGGGGGGTTGTCATCCTTAAAAGTATCATTTCTGGGCCGTTCAACTACGTCGAACAAAATGTCTATCTCAAAATTTTGATTGGATGTGTTTGGAGAAATGGTGGGCGTGGGAAGGGGGAAGGGGTTGCATTTTGGAAAAATACGAGATGTGTATGTGGGGGGGGGGGGTATCCACCCATCCGATCACACTGAATCTCAAAAAGGGCACTAAAACTTCTGATTAGCAATCCAAAGAGCCCCCTCCAAAGTTTATACTATCACCCTTTCTATACATACCTTACATGCCCTAATGCATAACTTACAACCCTTGCTATGAGGGTTGTGGGGGAAGGGGTTGTCGTCCTCAAATGCATAATTTCCGGACCCTCAACTACGTTGAACAAAATGGCTATCTCAAAATTTTGATTGAATGTGTTTGGGGAAGGGGTGGGCGTGAGAGGAGGTTTAGTTGCCCTCCGATCACTTTCAACTATTAAAAAAGGCACTAGCCCCTTCCATTACCAATCGAATGAACCCTTTTCGAAGTTTCTACGACAACTGCTTCGAATCGAAGTGCCCTGGTCTGTACAAATAATACATTGTGCCCACATTACTCTTTACTTAGGCAGCGCTATTGCGCTGACTATGGTACCTTATATGCCCCCAGGGCATAGCTTATAATCCTTGCCCTGAGGGTTCTAAGGGAGGGGGGTCATCCTCAAAGACATAATTTTCGGACCTTTCAACTACGTTGAACAAAATGATTATCTAAAAATTTTTATTGGATGTAATTGGGGAAAAGGTGGGCGTGGGAGGGGGTCAGTTGCCCATCATCCACTTTCGACTACTAAAAAGGGCACTGGCTCTTTCAATATCCAATGGAATGAACCTTTTTCGAAGTTTCTACGACAATCCCTTCGATACGAAGTGCCCTGGTCTTAAAAAAAAAATAATAATACATTGTGCCCACATCGCTCTTTATTTAAGCAGCGCTATTGCGCTGCCTACGAAAAAGAGGGGCTGATTATTTTCTCGATGACAAGGAATAATATGATTGCCTCATGTTAGTTTGTCGCAGACGTAAAAATCACTGAAATTAAAGGACACTTTTACCCTTGAAAAAGAGTAAAGTTATCTCTGTTTTTTCCCTTTCCTTTTTTAGGGGAAAACAAATTTTCTTTTTCTTTTCCAGTCGTTACTACAACTAAGGCTACAAAAGCTACAAAAGTATTTTGTACTACTACTACAAAAGTATTAAGGTGAAGCTTTCAGGGAATCATTAAGAGGGTGTCGAACTCAATAAAACACACTATGCACATGCACTTGTCAAAAGGTAGTAGGAGTATCAAGTTGTAACTTTCTAGGCATCTTGAAGGGAATGTTTAACTAACCAAAAGGCACTATAGTTCACACTGCTACTACCACTACTACTACTACTACTACTACTACTAATACTACTACTACTACTGAGGCTAAGGGTATTAAGGTACAACTTCTGAAGGAATTATGTTGAACAGACTGAATTACGCTATATGAATACTGGTTGTCAACAGGGCGTTTCAGCAATATACCAGGACCAGCTTAGGATATTAAGGTGAATGAATTAGGGCATGTTAAGGGGGATGTTGAAAAAACCAAATACACTATGTGAATGCTATAACCACGGCTACTATTACTACGGCAACTAGTACTACTACTGTAACAGCAACTACTACTACCACTACTACAACTGGTAATACTATCACAACAATTATAATTACTACTACAACTGACACTATGACTTCTACTACTACTACTGTTCCTGAATCTAAGGGGATTAAGATGAAACTTTCAGGANNCTACTACTGTTCCTGAATCTAAGGGGATTAAGATGAAACTTTCAGGAAATGTTGAGTGGAATGTTGAAATAAATCGACACACCATATCGATGCAGTTTATCAAAAGGGCGTAACAGATATGTCATATGAATAGTTTACAGTATCAAGTCCAAAATTTTAATGCATGTGGAAAAGGGATGTTGAACCAACCAAAAGATAGTACATGCATACTACTACAACTACTTCTACTGCTACTATTACTAATACTACTACTACTAAGGCTAAGAATATTAAGAGAGAATTTTCACGAAATTTTGAGGAGGACGTTGAATTAGATCCATACACACTGTGTGTATGCGAACTGTCAAAAGGGCTTATTAGCAATATTGCTGGACTGCCTTTGAATATTAAGTTGAATTTTTCAGGGCGTGTTGTTAGTGCTACTACAACTAATAGTAGTAGTACTGCTACTGCTACTAGTAATACTATTACTAAGGCTAATAGTATTCAGGTGAAGCTTTCAGGAAATGTTGAGAGGGATGTTGGACTAAATCAAAACACACTATGTGCATGCAAGTTATTAAGAAGGAGTATCAGCAGTGTATCAGAAGCGGCTTTAAGTATTGAATAGAAACTATTGAGTCGTTTTGAGGGGATGTTGAAGTAACCAGCTACCGACTATGTGAATACTACTTCTACTACTACTACCATTGCTATCACTAGTACTACTTCCAAGTTTCCTGTCACCACTACTTCTACTACCACTAACACTATTTCTAATACTAAGGGCATTAAGGTAAACTTTCAGGGAATGTTGAGGGTGGTGTTGAGCTGAATCAAAACACATTACGAGCATGCAAGTTGTCAAAAGAGCGTATCATTAATTGCTAAGGAATGGTTTAGAATATTATGTTGAAGCTTTCAGGGCATTTTGACGGGGATGAAAGCTGAACCAAAACACGTCATGAGCATATAATATCCCAGCAACACCTTAATCTATTAAGTTAAAACTTTTAGGGATACGAATATTACTATCACTTTTGCTACTGCTTCTACTACTACTACTGCTGCTATCAAACTAGAAAATAGCTTCTTTTTTTTTTAAACTACAACTATGAAAAAAGTTTAAGTGCATCTGGGTTATCAAATTGGCATAAGCAGGAAATCTTAAGACTGGAACAGGGTATCAAGTAAAAACTTACAGATAATGTTCATAATGCTAAAAAACTAAATCAAAAGGCGTTATATGCATGCGAGTTGTCAATAGAACCTATCGGCAGGCAAAGTGAAAATTATGTTTTTCTCATAAGGGTTTTCATACATGGTGAATCTATTTGTGTAGTTTTCATTTCAACCAAACTATTTTTTTCAAAAATAGGCTGATTAGTTATCACTTCTAAGGCAACTTAGTGGGAAGTATTTTTTCTCATTGAATGTTCATTTTTTTTTTTTTTTTTAAATAGAATCTTTGACCACTTTGGAGTGCAGTTCGCTCTTTACGAGGTCAAAACTTCTGCTCCAGTCAGGATGTAATGCAATCACTTACCTTTATATTTTGACTCCAAAACAGGAGCTGGTTTAGGAGCCAGGAAAATTTTCTTCGGATTCTTTATGGCTTTGATGTTTTCAGCAGGGAACAGGATATTCCTAATTAGTCGGGCTCTATCCCTTATATCGTAGGATATATCATATTTAGCAAGATTCAACACATATTGGCACAACAGAGCCGTTTGCTTCGGATTTGTAGCAAATAGTTTTGCTGCCAAGTTCACAATTTGGAGTTTGACTAAATCTTCCTGCAAATAGTGAATGAATGAATGTTTTTTATTACCCATCTTTAACAATACAAAAAAGTAAAAATGGAGTGGAGAGAAAATGAAAAGAAAACAACAAAACACATCAAACAAACGAACAACTTAAATTAATACTTCAATAACTAAAACAAAACAACAAAAACCAATGACGAAACTATTTACATAAAAAGACAACCATTACACATTGCTGACTATAGCTTCATACATACTATGCGTTGGGTCTAAAGACTTCAAAAACTTTTCCCTCCTGGTCGCGATCACGACGAAGGGGTCATCAAGTCCGTAACGTGCTGAAATCTGGTAGTTTCTTCGCCAGGTGGGAAGGCTAAGCAGATATTTTGCAAACTTATGTAACACTTGACGGATCGTTTTTTTTTTATCATCAAAAGTAAACAAAGACCAGAAAGGTGACAAAACTAAGATATGAGGGGTGGCAAAGGAATTGAAGATCCGTGCTAGAATGCGGCGGTTATATAGGCGTTTGCATGACAAAATCGTCCCATTCGCTTTTCGGACTTTCTGTTTGAGATCATTTATTAGACAGGACCGGGTAGCTTTAAGATTAGACCCAATTGGCAAACCATGGTAAGTCATTGATGCTGCAGCAGTAACTGTATTACTACCTAGTGCAAATTTGACAGGCGCCAACTCATAAATAATAGATATCGTTACAGAAACTTTATTTTTGAAAACAGATTGCAACAGATTTGTTACATATAGCTTTACTTCTAATAACTGTGCAATATAATCTTCTATTATATTGAAATATCTATAATCTGTAATCAATATAATGCAAAATAACTTTGCAAACAATCTTCATGTAAATAATAGATATCGTTACAGAAAGCTACATTTTTGCAAACATATTGCAACAGATTTGTTGCAAGACTAGATCCCCGTATAAATCATGGATTTTGTTACAGATACTACATTGTTGCAAACAGCTTTACTACTGATTTATTGTAAATAACTCTGCTGCTAAGTTCTATATTATGAGCTAAAAAAAAAAATTCCTTATAAATAACGAATATCATTGCAGAAACTAGATTGACACAAACAGAAACTAGAAACTAGATTATCGCAAACAGTTTTACAGAAAAAATTATAACAGATTTTTTGCAAGTAGCTTTGCTCTCATGTTCACTATTTGAAGTTTGCCTGAAACCCACTATACAGATTAACTAAAGAGATTGTAACAAACGGATTTAAAACACATTTGCAAAAGATCATTAGCTTCTATCTGCAATAGTAAAGAAGCTTCCAATATATCTTAGTGTTTAGCGGAAGACAATTGATGCCCAGTGAAACAGTGACGAAGAATCACTAGATTAAAGTTCCCTTGGACAACTAAAGTTTTTTTTTATACACCTCCGTATAGCAGGAATATTTTTTTATTTTTTCAAAATTTATGACTCATCGACTCTACCATTATGTGTTACTCTGACAGAGTGGTTTCGATCTTTAATGAAAGCATCTCAATCCTCATCTGATTCGATCAAACCCCGTCTCTTGTAATTTTTTTTCAGACCGTAGTTGCCTTTCTACAACCGGCATTGAATCAAGGCTCGTATAGAGAATAGACTTGTATTGTCTTAGATGGGATGCTTGAAATTCACTAATTTTTTCCCCATAACCTTAGGACTATCATTAACAGCACAATTAACAACATAGCCAAAGTGGAAACTATAGTGGTTAAATATGTTCTGAAGATAAAAAAAAAATTTTAGAAGCAAACGATCAGCCTTAATAATATCAAATACTCAAAACTTGATAATTCAATGTACGACCCAATACTAGTCCTACAGATACTTTTTGGGTATTAACTAAAAAAAACAAGTTTTTTGAAAGTAATAAGTTTTCTGAAAGTAAGGAGCGACATTAAAACTTAAAACGAACAGAAATTATTCCGTATATGAAAGGGGCTGTCCCCTTCTCAACGCCTCGCTCTTTACGCTAAACTTTTTTATTGTTTTAAAAAGTAAAGTTGTGAGAAAGAGTCAAACTTTAGCGTAAAGAGCGAGGCGTTGAGGAGGGGACGGCCCCTTTCATATACGGAATAATTTCTGTTCGTTTTAATTTCTGTTAGTTTTAATGTCGTCCCTTACTTTCAGTTAGAAAAAAACTTTTTTTTTTGTTAATTTCTGAACGTTTTTTGAATTAATGCAGCTTTGATTTTAGCTCACCGTACAAGAATAATTAAAACGAAATTCGCATATTAATTTTCCTTTTTTGGCTAATTGGCATTCTCGAAATTTTGTTCTGACGTAACTTACGAATTAGCTCACGTGACGAATTTCTATATTCATATGTTTTTATTACGTATATTAGGGAGTTCGCTCCCTAGTCAATATCTCGCTCTTTACGCTAAAGTTCGAATTTTGTTCGAATCACAAACCCCTGAATCACAAAGGCCGGTTAATTGGAATAGACAGCTCTTTTGAAAATACGAAAAAAACTTTAGCGTAAAGAGCGAGGTATTGACTAGAAGGCGAACCCCCTCATATACGTAATAATTTCTGTTCGTTTTAAGTTTTAATGTTGCTTCTTACTTTCAGTTGAAAAAACTAGTTTTTTTTATTTAATTTCTGATCGTTTTTTAAATAATGCTAGGAAATCTGGCGCCCCCTTCATAGAAATGTCCCTTCTCCCACGGAAATATCCTCAATGGAAAGATCCTCCCCCGTAACCCCTACTCTGACCCCGACTCCCCACTAGAAAAAAAATCCTCCTGAAAACGCCTGTATACTTCCCAATAACCAATACTATATGCAAACAATGGGCAAAGTTTATAACTTGCAGCCATTCCCCCAGGAACAGTGGGGGATTAAGTCATCCTCAAAGACATATTAAGTATACTTTAGACTATGCTGAACAAAATGGCTATCTCAAAATTTTGATTGGGTGACTTCGGGAAAAAAATAAGCGTGGGAGAGGGGGCCAAGTTGCCCTCCAATGTTTTCGGTCACTTAAAAATGGCACTAGAACTTTTAATTTCCGTTCTGATGAGCCCTCCCACGATATTCTAAAAAAAAAAAAAAAAAAAAAAAAAAAAATAAAAATGCATCCGTGATCTTTCTTCTGGCAAAAAATATAAAATTCAACATTTTTGCAGATAAGAGCTTGATACCTCTCCAGTAGGGTTCTCTGATACATTGAATCTGATGGTGTGATTTTCATTGAAGTTCTATGACTTTTAGGGGTTGTTTCCCCCTTTTTTTTAAAATAAAGCAAATATTCTCAGGCACCTAACTTTTGATAGGTAAGACTAAACTTGATGAAACTTATATATTTGAAATCAGCATAAAAATCTGATTCTTCTGATGTATATCTATTGGCATCAAAATTCTATTTTTTAGAGTCTCGGTTACTATTGAGCTCGTTATAACGAACTGTTTGATAGTTTTGATTAAGTTGACTTACCAAAGTAGATACTTATACCACGCTGTATTAGATAAGTACTAGTAGTAAGGTCTAGTGTGCTCCTGACCTCACTACACTTCAACCTCTATGTTCTCTCTTTGGCTAAATTAGCATAAATTTATGGCAACGACGAGTGTGTATTCCCTACGTATATTTTCGAAGAGCACACTGTCTTTCAATAATAAATAAAGACAAAAAAAAAAACAAACATGAAAATCCAACACTAAACCAATTATGACCACGAAACCAAAATAAAAGACAAAAACGGGATATTGTACTACCATATCGGAGACCTTTTTTTTCAACTACAACAGAAAATAAAAATCATGAAAAAAGAAAAAAGTAGAAGAAGTAAGAAAAAGAAAGAAGAAAAAGAAGAAAAGGAAGAAAAAAGGTAAAGAAGGGAAGAAATAAAACGTAGAATATCTAAAATACATCCCACACTAATTCAATTTTTTTTTTTAACTAAATCATATAGACTTGTTAGTCCTCTTATTAGTACGTCACTGGTTTTCTGTAGTCACTTTAAAAACAAATCCAAAAGTAGTCGTAACTTCTTTAAACTAAAACCACACAAAAAATTCTAAAATGTTGTGAGTTGATTTGACTTACAAATGGCTCAATTGTGCATTATATTCTAGTACTTAAACACAAGAAAGTACTTGTTCGACATGCATTGCTAGGTCATACAGATCAGTCACCAGGGAGGCAGATTTGGCTGATTCAATTATTGTTACTGTTATTCATTGTTCTGGTAGATTCATTAGATGATTTTTATTATTATCACAGATTTACCATTTCATTGATGATTTTTAGCAATTTCATCCATCAGAAGATGCATTACTCCTTTCCTTTCTATGTAAAGGCTTGAAATTTCGATGTCCCATTCCGCTGTGCATCGTGTGTTTCAATTATACAAGGTAAGGATATTTATGTTTTTGTAATTCTGCCAAAGTCTAGAGAGGATTATTTTCGAGCGCCAAGAGAAGTGATATCTTGTCCTCTGATTCTTTACTTCCATACAAGAGGAGAGCGCACAATTTGAAAATTTTTGCAATCTGCATAAAGTGTCGATCAATCTGCATAAAGTGTGACCAAACTATCTATGTCACTACAACTTTAGAATGATCAAGAGATACGAACTAACAGAAACCCTCAAACAGGAACATCTTAGATACAACCAAGAAGGTCAATATCCTCGATGTAGCTTTAGCAATTATTTTAAGAAGATAAGGTCATTAATTTCAGATACTATCATTGTCCAGTTTCCCCAACCATGCAGAAGAAGATCAACAAATATTTCCAGAAATATTTGCGTGGATAACAGAGAAAACAGTTATCTAAGATACCCTTTGGTGTTTCTACGGAAATCTTTGGTAAGACGCTGAGTACTTAAGTAGTCAGACATATTCTAAATATCTTTTGTTCACAGTGATCGCCCAACTGCCTAACTTAGGCGTGACAATTTCCTTATTTTAATTTCCTTTACAGTAAATTAGAAATTCGCTGTAAGAAATCAAGCTGTGTCGTCGTTTATTACGGCTTAAGCCATAGAGTAACTGCACGAAAAGGATTTTCCCTGTCTTCTTAATGCATTTTTGCTAAAAAAAAAATTATTATTAAGCACAAAGACACATATGAATAAGCAGAGCAAATAAAAGAAGCAAAGAGAAGGGAAAGAAAGAAAAGAGAAAGGAAAGAACAAGAAAGGAAACTTCTAGGTTGACTGCAGTTTTATTCCCAAATTGTAGAAGGAAAAGTCATATTAAATCACAATCAGTCGAAGCGAATTGTTTATAAATTGCTTTCAGAATATTTTCATGTCCAAAAAGTAAAAAAAAAAGAAAAAAGAATCAAACCTCATTTGTAAATGACTTGGCCATTTGTCTTAAAACATCAGGGCCATATTTGGCAACCTTGTCAGAGTATTCACCGATCAGCCAAAGTATTGAGGCACGAGCAACAGGAACAATTACATGATCGATCAGTTTTATCATCTTTGTTATAATAGCTTCTTGGTCTGCTGATTGCGATTGAAGGAGATTCTTGATGACAACCACACTCTCAGCCACAATAGCCTCTGAAAATAAACATATTGCAATACAAGATATGATACAATGCTTCTTGTATCATGATCTAAGAAAAAAAATGTGGATTTTAAGGCCCCTTATTGTACCGCAAATATTACCCGGAGAAAAATAAAAAGGGAAAAGTCTTTATATCGGTTGTAATTCACGGTTATATTACAATGCATAAGAGAGCAATGTCCAGCTTAGCCCCCCTTCCCTCTAGAGGTTTCAAAATAAGAGATAGAATGCATGGTAGAATAAAACTATAGGGAAATCCTATAGTATTTATTTTTATATTTTATTTCGTAAATATTTTTTCGGTGTTTTTTTTTTGGGGGGGGGGGGCGTTATTATAGCAGGGTAAGATAAAGGTTAAAGAAATTAATTTGCATACTTATTTGAAACAAGGAGTCCTTTCGGTCTTAACCTTTCTTGGTTCAGACTTGGAGTTTGACTCCATGTTATATATAAAAAAAAAAAAAAAAAAAAAAAAAAAAAAAAAAAAAAAAAAAAAAAAGGCCTGTTAACGGTAATTCAGAAGGGAAAACCTTATGGTGTACGCCTAGTGGACACATTCTGGATCACAAGGGATGAACTGCCATCATGTGCTATATATCGGTACCAGA
>JAQQPU010003346.1:44897-59667 GCA_029168905.1 Artemia sp. Kazakhstan ARC1039 | reverse complement strand
TTTTTTTTACTTTAAGGCTGTGTTTCTCCCCATTTCTAAAAAATCAGGAAAACATTATTCAGGCTCGTAACCTTTGATGGGTAACACTAAACATGATTAATGTTATATATTTGGAACCAGTTTCAATTTAATAAGCCGATTGTTTTGATATATCTATTGATATCAAAATTCCCTTTGTTTAGACTGTTGATTACTATTGAGCCGTGCTGCTCCTTACAAACAGTTTGTTACCAAGATCTGTTTGAAAGAACGCTTGCCATTACATTCGTTTGCAAACATTTCCAACACTGCGTAAAAGGAAAACCAGTCAAGGTTTTCATCCATCATAAACCACTCAAATCTATCCTATCTGGAGACATTTCAGTTGCGCCTCCGTAACTTTAGCGTCTCATGTCAAAGACACAACCTTACGATTTAACAGTCGTACAAGTTCTGGAATAACCATCCTTGTGGCAGATAATCTATCGTGCCTGGCCAAGTTTGAAGCGGATTCTGAGTTTAAATGAGAAACAGAAGACTTTTTTCATACACTATTCAAGAACATACCGATAAGCGACCTTCAACTGGCAGACGAAAAAATCATCAACATAATCTGAAATCGAACCATCTTCCCTATTCAGCATCATCATCACTGAAAAGGTCAGAACCTAGATCTGACTGACGTGCGGAAATACAGTAATAGAGGAACATCCGTCATGAGTAATCGACAGCCAATGGTATCGTTCTAAAGGGAGAAAAAATCTTCATTCCCTCAACCATTCACAGAGAGATCCTATAGCAACACAAATAAGAAAACACAGACATAAAAAGAACAAAACACAAACAAGAGAATGGAGAAAACAACAGACGAGATCATTTGCCAACTGACGCGGTATCAAACGAAACACCGAAGAAATGATTAACCACTTACGGTCACTTACAGATACAACATCGGAAGCACCCCCTTATGAAAACGGAGCTACCTTAATACCCCTGGGAACATATCGTAGCTGACACTTTTTTTTCAAAAGGGAGGAACCTCTGTTTGTAGTTGACTTTTATAGGCAATATTTTGAAGTCGAAATACTCACTAATCTAATTTCGAAAGAAGTTATCTAAAAAATTAAGCCATATTCCGCACGTTTCGGCATTCCCAAGATGTTAATGACTGACAACAATCTGCACTTTCCTTCAGCTGAGTTTAGAATATTTGCAAAGACGTCACCTCCAGCACCCACCGTCCCCAGCGTAGCGCATTAGCAGGAAAAAAAAATTATAAACAGTGAAACGAATTGTCGAGAAGTCATACGAGAGCGGAATCGAGCCGCAGTTGGTGCTCCTGCAATATCAGAATGCGCCCGCTTTTATCCTGGCATCCTCACCCAACCAATCACTATCAGACAGTTGATGTCCGTGTTGCCAGCCCACCTAGCCATTCTGTTCTCATCGAGTGTACATCGAAAGTGGATTATAACTATTTATGACAGAAACTAAGAATTAAAAGTTGACTTGATTTAAACTACATTTCAACGCTTGACTAATTGCATCTGTGTTACCTGTTTGTGGATATTTGCCAAGTGAAATACCAATTAAGGTAATCAGAGTACCATTTTTCATGGAATAAACTAAAGATTTCACTTCGCGGATTTTGTAGTATTTAAAGATGTCATACGTCAGCCAGTCGTCATTCGACAAATTTGTTAATTTATTCGGAGAAAAACTAGACAAGATAATTGCGTCTCAGGTGGAGTTTTCCAGCAAACTAGACTCAATTTCGGCGGAAGTTGCGTCATTAAAAAGTGACGCAACAACCCGTGATTCACGAATAGTTGAACTAGAATCTACACTAGAAGAGCAGAAGCTTAAATTTGAAGCTTTAGAGAAACGATTGCTTGCTTTTGAAGTAAAAGACCGAAAGCTTAATTTGTTGATTCACGGATTACCGGAAGAAAAATCTAATGAAACGCCTGAAGCTAATGTGAAAAACCTTTTTTCGAATAAGCTAGGAATTGATGAGCCAGTAATGATAACGAAGTGCTATCGCATTACTTCTCTTTCGGTAAATATTACTGACTCCCGGCAACGCAAAAGCAAGTGAAGCCTCTGCTTGTATCGTTAGGGTCCGAAAATGAGATTCAAGCTATAATGTCAAACGTCGGTAAACTTAAGGCCAATGGTATCGTTATTTGCACAGACTTGCCGCCTGAACTGAATATACGAAGAAATGAGCTATTGGCCAAATCACGTGAGATGAAACCAAAAGGCGAAATAACGTATTCTCAGGTTCGTCAAAAAGGCATAGACATACGGCTGGAAATTAAAGGATCTGCTTCGTCTTCGTGGTTTAGCGTCCGGATTAGTTAATGGATTAGTTGTGATGTCGATTTTGATTTATTATTATATTCCGCGAGTGAAAAAAGAGATTGGAATTGATCTCGTCATGAGGTGTTTTTTGTGCCTTGTTATTATGTTTGATTATTTTCATGTTTTCCTTCTTTTCTGTCTAGCTCTAGTTGTACAAAAAAAGTTCTCGTTCTGCTCGTTTTTTCTTTCCGCAGCAAACAAGCTTGTTGTTGCGCTGTCGAGATTGGAGACCCAAATGTCTGTAAACTGTTTAATTTTGATCTAGTTCAGCGACCTTCTCACTCCTCGCATGCTGGGAATTATCTGAGGTACCACCTTTTACTCATTAGCCTATCATTTCATATTGATTTTGGTAAGTTTTATGTATATGATATTATGATGATAATAATTGTTGAATGAGAAAACATCGGACCGGCTCCATGATTCTGAGAAGAAACAACTTGACCTAAATGAATTATTTAAATTGGTAGGATCAACTGGTGATGAATCTTTTGATCTTTCTATCCAGTCTTTTCCTCGTAGTAAATATATAAATAATGACCAAATCCCTCCATTTAATCAGTTAGAATCCTCCCGAATCGTGTTTTGGAATTGTAGAGGAGTCCTTAGTAGTTTAGATTTCTATCCACATTCCTTTATAGTAATCGTATTGGTATTCTGGGACTATGTGAGACTTTCTTAGTGATGGTATTAGTTCTTTGGTTGGTGTATCTGGGTACAGGATAGTTACTAGAAACAGGTCTACCCGTTCGAAAGGTGGACTTGCCGTGTTTATTGACCAGAATCTCCCTATTCGTAAAATTACGGATTTTAATGATTTGTATCAAGAGATGGAGTTTGAATTTTTAATGGTTGAGATCAAGTCTGGTAAGGAGAGGCTACTCCTATGCTTATTTTATCGACCACCGGGATCAAGTGCGTCAAATTTTATTGATAAGTTGAATGATCTAATACAACAGAAGAATTTTAAGAACCATAAAGTGGTTTTTATGGGTGATTTTAATATAGATTTGGTACTGGTGAGTTCGGAGTCCCAAGAATTAAGATCTCTACCTGTAGATTTACTAACTACTTGCTTTTTTGCCGGATTGGTTCCAACAACAAAAATACCAACACGTATTGGTGAACAGTCGGCATCAGTTATTGACAATATTTTTACGAATTTCAATCTACATTCGAGTTATGTCGTATTAACTGATGAATCGGATCACTCTGTGTTGCTTGGTGAATTTTTGATAAATAGACTGAAATGTAAGCCGAATATAAAAGTAAGAAGGACTATGGATGATAAATCATTACAAAATTTCAGAGCTAAATTGGCTTGTAGCGACTGGACTTCAATTTATGAAGAAGCCAACCCAGATGCAATTTCTACCCTATTTATTGAGAAATTCTCTTCTGCCCTTGACTCTGCCTGCCCCTTTTCGAAAAAGCGCTCCAGGTATGTGACCCCGAAAAAGCCTTGAATCACCCAAGGTTTACTAACCAGTATTGAACACAAAAATATGCTATTCAGGCAATATATTGATAGTCTTGAGGTACTTGGTACGGAATTCAAGAATTATAAAAACACTCTGACAACCCTGCCCAGGAAAGCTAAACAGGCTTACTACCATAAGCAGTTTCAAGAAGCAGAAGGATCGCCAAAGAAGACACGGACACTGATAAATGAATGCCTGAATAAACAAAAAACTAATACGTTTCCTGAGACCATAACCAAGCCTGATGGAACATCTTCAACATCCCAACAAGAAGTAGCCAACACGTTAAATGAATTTTTTGCATGCAATGGAGAAGCAACCGTAGAGGAAGTTTATGGCCTTTCAACTGTCGTCGCGGATAATTACAAAAAATACCTACCTTCGCCATCTTGCTCCTCTATGTTTCTGTCGCCAGTCTCTGAGGACGAACTGCTGAAGATTGTTCAAGCCATGAAAATAGGTCACTCCGAAGGTCCAGATGGGTCGTCAAATTACCTCATAAAGAAGACCATCGATTGCTATGTCGGCGTTATCGCACACATCGTCAATTCTTCATTTAAAGATGGCATATTCCCTACTGTTTTCAAATCGGCGAAGGTTATACCCCTCCATAAATGTAGCGATCCCAATCTGCCTTCAAACTACCGCCCTATCTCTATTCTCTCTGCTTTTTCGAAAATTATGGAGCGTTGCATCTACAACAGACTGATGAATTATCTGACTAAGTCTAACTTCTTTTACAAGCATCACTTTGAATTTAGGCCTGGGCACTCAACCGAACATTCTATATTGGCTTTGCTACAGTTTTTGAATGATGCGATGGACCGTGATGTGATACCAGCTACAATATTTGTGGATGTAAAAAAAAGCATTAGACACGATTTGTCTTCTTCTGGATAAGCTTGACAACTGCGGAATAAGAGGTAATGCTCTCTTACTCATCCAGTCTTACCTCAGTGGTCGGAATAAATTTGTGGATGGAAGTGCAGTAAGATCGGTAAAAACGCCATGGTCTGAAAAGGTAGGAGTACCACAAGGTTCAATTTTTGGAACACTACTATTTTTAATATACGCCAATGACCCTCTGAACACTATCACCGATGATGGACTTACTCTACTATTCGCAGACGACACGGCTAATTCTGTCACAGGTACAGATGAATCATCCGTCAGAGAAAACCTCTGTTTTGGTCTAAAGAAGCTATTGCAGTGGTTTTCTGACAACCTCATGGTGTTAAACTCTTCGAAGACCCATTTTATCATCTTCTTTCGAATTTCACATGCCGTACCGTCGATTTCTCAATTATCTGTCCGTTTTAACGAAGAACTAGTTACCATTGCCAGGAAGGAGTCTTGTAAGTATCTAGGGCTAACAGTTGATGAAAATTTATCTTGGAAACTTCATCTTGATAGGCTAAGGATACAGCTAGGAAGGAATGTGGGGTTACTGCTGTATCTAAAATTCCACCTCCCTTTCCCTGCTCTTAAGTCAGTTTATTATTCTCTAATCCATTCTTATTTTAATTATTGTCCGATTGCTTATTTAAATACTTTCAAATCTCAAATCAAGCCCCTTCAACGTTTTTAAAATAGTGCCCTTCGTACGTTAAAAGCACTCCTTCCTTTCCCATCTTCCCTCCCTGATAAATCCCCTACTAAGAGCCTTTATACATTTTTAAGAATATTGCCAGTTGATCTAGTCCTTCCTGTACATTGTGTCCTTTTCAGACTAAAACAAATAAAAGAATTATTACCATTGGCTTTAAATTCTAGTAACTTCTCTTTAGTTTCTTTGGTCCAGAATAATTATTGTTTAAGAAGAAGTTCAGCTAAATTACTTTGCTCTAGAATTCGAACTGAAAGATCCAAATTTTCTCCTAAAAATTCAATAATAAAGTTGTGGAATGTTTATGAAAGTAATATAGATTCGCGTTTTTCTATTCCAGTTTCTAAAGCTAAATTCCAACTATATCTAATAAGTAATTATAGATAATTATTTATTTATTGGAAGTCATGTAGGCCGGTGCTATTGTTGATTAAATTTTAATTATGTGGTAATATGTTGATTTGAGGTGTGGGCTTTGGGTTCAGTGTGGTGTCTCATTTTTCTTCTGAGTATATCTAATGTATTATTATTTCTTTTCATCATTTGTTATTATTATTATTATTTTTTAGGGTGCCTGTTTTCGAGTATAACTCTGTAAATATTTTCTTTTCCATTGATTCATATTGTACAAGTGTTATTTTGTCTTGTAGTGATTTAATGAGAAATTAAAAGAACTTGAACTTGAACCTAAATTTATATAAATCAAGACTTGTCCCCCCAACAGAGTTTAAGGAAGCTAGATACCGCCATCAGAATCCGCAAAAAAACTGATATTGGATTGAAAGATAAGCACAGCTTGTAATCATACCAGCCTCTGTCTATCAAGGTTGTCTCGAAAAGAAAAACAACCAGGAAAAGTTATGTCAATAGCTGAAACCCCCCATATAATATAAATTTGAAACAGAAGCTGGGGATACGTACCGTAGAAATAAAAGATATCGTCCGACCTTCCATGTCTGAATCCGGAATTATGAAAGACTGAAATAACGCTTTGACCCTGATTAAAAAATCCACAAAAAGATTGTCGCGACCTAGCGTGGTAGATCTCACTAACATGACCTCCACCTCAGGGCCTACAGACCACTGAACCAGAACTCCTGCCAAGCGTCCACCAGGTTTCCCAGGCACTCAGAATAGAGCCCCATATTGAAACTCTTCGTAGACCTGCTCGTGATTTATTTTTATAAACTCATATTTCAATAAATTTTCAGGAAGAAGTACCCCTGGAAATCCCTCCCTCCCCTAAATGGTATCTCACACCATTTATTTTTTTAATTATTATGACCCTTTATTTTTTCTGGGGGGGGGGGTAGATAGAGGCATTACATCAAATAAAATCGTCAATTGTTTGCTTGCAACTATTTTTTTTTTAGCACGACTTTTGTAGCTCATAGAAAGGATATTAACCCTTAAAACAAATATATATTTCGGGTAGTCTAGATTAACACGATCGGCATTAAATCTGAAAGTGATCTTTATTCTATTCATTGCCCAAGAGAACACAGAAAGAACCAAAATGAAGTACAAAAAGACAAAAATTAAAAATACAAAAACTAAAAATAGGAAGCAAATACATTAAAATTACTGAAAATAACTTGTTTAAACTAAAATAAAATGACCAGCCATGGGCAGGGGCTCAGTTATCCAATATCCTGAAACGAAGCATTTATTAAAAGTCCACAAGAGTGCATATCAATTGTACGTGACCACAAAGGTCACACCAAATGCCGAAAATTGAACGAACAAGCACTTCACAGAATTAAATATCAAAAATATAATCAGAGGATATTTTCCATCAGCATTTACAAACATTCTTCAAAATACAGTAACTTCTAGAACAAATATCGTTGGTAACGCGTTTCAAGCTGGTCTGGCAATTTCTGGTTTCTGGGGTTCGTGGCGTGCCTTAAGGTATCACATAAGAAGTTAAGCAGCTACAATGTTTTCGAAAATAGTTTACTAAAGTACCAGGGACAGTGAAAATTACATTTAGTAGTCTGCATCGGTTCAGCAGAACTTTAGACAACCACACAAACATCAAGAGACTGGGAAAATCGGGTATTAAAGTCTTATGAACAAGAACTCAACATGAAACCAGGTATTTGTTGGTATTAGCTAACACCAAACTAAGGAAAGGAAAACTTGCCCAAAAAAATGAGCTAAATACATTTTGCAACAAGCAGCTTAAAAACTGTAGCTTTACTAAGGCTAAACTAAAGAAAGGAAAAAAAAAACGATCTAAAACGTTTTACAACAAGTAGCTTATGAAGTTGTAGCTTTCCTTTTCAGATATAGTGGCCTTTGGGAATCATCACTTTAGTAATGTTTGAATTTTCCAAACAAAAGTGGTGTAAAATTAAAATAATTGGTTTCGCCAAATTTTTGCCTGAAAAGTAGATGTAATTCCAAAGTCGGAATAAAAATGTAGTTTAAACAGAAGGAGATTGGAAACAAATTACATAGACATCACAAAAACTGCTGTCATAGTGAAAAAGAAAACGAGGGGTATTGTCACCGTTGCACCTGCAAGATGTGTCTGACACTTCTATATTTTTTAGATAACGTTAAAAAAACGGTTATTAAGTTGCTCTCAAAGGGCGAATCTGACAGCTAGATAAGGAGATATTGCTCACCTGATTCTCCCTTTGGAAGTAGCATAGCACCCTGTTTTGGCAATTGTTTAAGAAGTGTGAAATCTTAAATACGACCTCTAGTCGTGACAAATACAATATACAGTTTTCTTAATTCGACAAGAAAACAAGAAAATACGAACAAAATTGTCAATTAAAACAGTAAAAAAAAAAAAAAAAAAAAAAAAAAAAAAAAAAAAAAAAAAAAAAAATGTTTCTGCGTTCGGAAGTCTTAATCAATAGACAAAGAGGGGTAGACCAGACTTAACAGCAAAAATATACTAGAAAGTAACATAAGAAGATGAAAACATGTGGCAAAACAAAGAAAAACAGGAAAGAACAAAGGAGAAAAAATAGATAAAATCTAAACCACTATATTCGTTGTTTTGCCAAGGATTGCTATTCTTGCTATCTATATAACAAAAAACAGGACGTCCCTGACCGGGTTGGGCAGAGGAAATAAAAAAGAAATTTGAAGAGTGAATTTCGATTAGATTGGGGTAGAAGAACGTGCATAGTAGTGTTAGCCTTAGAAGGGTTGTTATTGCAAAAGGTGTTGCATGCAGCTTTTTTTATTCTTTTGTAAGATATCAATACAACTATGAAAAAAAAGAAAAAAAAACACTACACAAATCCAATCAACACTGGGTTTAACAAACCAATGGGTCCGAAAAGCTGTGTTTTTTTTTTAGTTTAAAAAAATAGTTTTTTAGATTTCAGTTTGTGTTCTATAGTACTCTTTTTTTTGGCTTTTCATCTCTTTATGTTATTTTTTTGTATATTTCCACTATTTAGTCCAGTTTCTCTCTGGCACTTTTTTTTTGTTAGTTTCTTAGATTTCAGTTTGTGTTCTATAGTACTCTTTTTTTTTTGCTTTTCATCTCTTTATGTTATTTTTTCGTATATTTCAACTGTTTATTCCAGTTTCTCACTGGTACTTTTTTTTGTTTCCAAGTTTCACTATTTATACAGAAAAAAGAAAAATCACCCTTTAATTATTTATTTTCGTTTTACTCTACTCGTAAATAGAAAGACAGTGAATCAATGAAAATTATTTCTACAGAAATTGTTATAATGTTTGAAGGGTCATATTTATTTCAGTAGTGACAGCCAACTGAATAGTAGCCACAAATAGGGTAATATTCCCTCATCTTTTATGGGCGCGTTCTCAATATTATTTAAGAAATGTATTCATTTCAATAGTGGTATACAAGTAAATAGCAACAACACCAGGTTAATCCTTCCTTCAACTCTCATTAGTGCATTTTCACTCTTGTTTTCAGTTTAGAATCGTATTTATTTAGGCGGTGATGGTAAACTGAATGGGTTGAATAGTTTTGCCTCGTCTTTTATCTTAGTTTTCTTATCCTCTTACCAGTCTCATTTTGGTATCATAGTCAATCTCATGATATGGTATCAAATCATAGCAGTTGCCGCAGGTAGGAAAATTTTCCCTCATCTCTTATTTTAGAAAAACTCATTATCACCCTCCTTATAAATTTAGAATTATAAACATTTCATAAGTGATAGGTCGGTCACAGGCTGAACAGTAACCACTGGAAAGACGATATAACCTGATCTAGTAGCCTATTATATTTTTTGTCATTATGACTCGTTTTCAGTAATATTGATTTCAGTGATCGAAGCTAACTGAACAGTAGACACGGGTGAGGTAATTTTTCTTCATCTTTTAATTGTTTTTTTTTTTTTTTTCACTCTCATCTTAGAACTACATTTGCAAACTGAAAAGTAACCAAAAAGGCGGCAATTTAGACCCTAATCTCTCATTATAAATTTATAATTTTTTTCATTTCCATAGTGATGGCAAACTGAACGGTTATCCAAGGGCGGATGTGGAGAAAACTATTTGGGTGGGGGGAGTGGTGTGACAAGGGTGCAAATAATTGACCGAATTGACGAGTTTATTAAAAAAAAAAGAATGAAAAAAAAAACAGAAAAAAAACATAGAATGACAGCGCCAGAAAAAAAAAACACGGAATGAAGGCGCAAGGGAAAAAATCTTTGGGAGCCTGGGAGGGGGGGGGGGGGGTCCCCCCCCCCCCCTTGGATCCGCCAGTGTGGTTAGCACACGCAGAAACATTTTCCTTTATTCCTAATTTAGGACATCTCGTTTTCATTATAATACTAATTTTAGAATTACATTTGCTTCAGCAGTGATGACAAACTTAACGGTGGCCACACGTAGAACAATTTTCATCCATCGGTTCATTATCACTCTCGTTAACTATCATCTTAGATTTACTTCAGTGAGGATAGCTAAGATATAGGACAGTTTTTCTTCATGATTTAGTTCAAAATTTCTCACTCTCATTAGCATTTATATTCATTTCAGTAATAATAGAAACTGAACAGCAAGCTCAAGGAGGAGAATTTCCCATAATTGTTTATTTATTTCATTTGTTTTCATTTTAGATTTATTTCAGTCGTGACAGCTAGCTGTATAGTATATACAAATAGGAAAGCTTGCTTTCTCATTCCGAATAAACACATACCAAATAAACATACCTGTATAGTGCCGAATGTTTAATTCAGTTTGTTAAAATCAATCAATACGGTGAAACAGGTATTGTAGACTGGGGTTCACTTTGTGGGGGTAAAAGACACGAGAATTTTTACTACACAAACCGGTTAAACTGACTAAGCTTAATGGCAGAAAGTACGCTACATTTTTATACAAACGACTACCGTATTTAATGAACAAGCACACATTTTACACCCATTTCTTAGAAACATTTTCTAGAAGGGGTGACTCGCGAGAAGCCAAGCCTTAATGGTAAAAGTGCTAGTAATGAATACCTAACAGAAAGCGAAATTGGTTCACAAGAATAACTACTGAAAATTATTTCCACTAAAAAAACAAATTATTTAAAAACTTAGCATGCTTTCATTGTCCTAATCAGCTTATGTTAATAAACCAGCATAGATAAATTCGCTACCAGTTATATAAAACAGCTTTATATAAAACAAGCGTCTCATCTTAATAATATCATGCAAAATAATTAGAATTGGTAACACTGCTACTATGGTTGTCCGTCACAGTAATGTTTTACATGCAAAGATAAATGCTGCTTCTGAGAAAACCTTCTCTTACATAATGAACACTCAAACGGCTTCTCACCAGTATGAGTTCTCATATGTATAACTAGACTTTGCATGTGAATAAACTCTTTCATGCATACCTCACATTTGAATGGTTTTTCACCAGTATGACTTCTCATATGAATAGTTAAACTTTGCATTTTTTTAAAGTGTTTTTCACAGATTTCACATTTAAATGGTTTTTCACCCGTATGAACTCTCATATGAATTGTTAAATTGTGTGTTTGACTGAACCTTTTGCCACATATCTCACACACGAACGGTTTTTCACCAGTGTGAGTCCTCAGGTGCGTCGTTAAATTTGATTTACGAGAAAAATAATTTTTGCAAATCTCACACTGAAATTGCTTTTCTTTGGTGTGAAATTTCATGTGACTTTTCAAATAGTTATTTTGAGTGAAACCTTTCCCACAAAGTTCACATTTATATGGTTTCTCAGGTAGTGGTTGAGGCACTTGCTCGACCTGAGGAATTGAAATTTCAGGTTCCTCTGGATTCATATCAACGGAGCACTGCATGAGCGGAATAATTTCTTCTTCTTGGGTGAAAGAAATGTCTCCCACAGCATTTTCGTCGAACGGATATGTCTTAACCTCCAATCCAGCTTCATAGTAGATAACGGTCTCTTCTTTCACAACTACACTCTCATTTTCAGTCGTGTGCGATACACCATATTCTTGATGGGACTTCTTATTTAAAGCCAGTGATCTGATCTTCAAATCTAGAATAAGAACCAAGCCTTAACATTCCAAATCACTAATGCAACATTCACATATGTGCCTAATGAGACTTATGTCTAAACACGTAAATGTCCAGACAGCCATATAAAGGAAGTTTACAAGCAATATAAAGGTGGTTCTCATTCACGTGAGTATGAAAAATCACGTGAGTATGGATGCAACGAATGACAGCTCATAGAATGATCCAGTCATAGATCCAGTCATAGAATGTTGAATTCTGAGCTTTGGCTATAAATTTTACGAATCAATAAGATTCTTTTGTCACTCATTAATCACCTTCGCTTAAAAGACAAAATGGGTTCGTTAAGAATACGCCTTTCCCACATAGCCTACACTTGCCTAGACATTCAAGTACAAGGATATACATGGCTATATATAATTGTTTAGGGAAGAAAATATCACTGGACCTGCATGCAAAAACCGACTAAACAATGAAAAATTAAAATTGTATTGCGTCATTTAACTCGTATAAAAATTTAATGGAAGAATATATATACGGGTCCAGTGGAGATCTCTCAAATATCCATGTTCTTACAATTAAATCCGAATATTTATTATATTTTTTCTCTAATTCACTAATTGAATCGCTTTTTATGTTTCTACTTTTGATATCGAACTTCTTAAAATGAACTTATGTTCAAGAACGTGATCTACAATGGCGGTTCTCAGTTAAAAATATAGTGCAAACTGAATGCTGAGACGGAAAAACGTGCAATCGTGCATATTTTTCAAGATGACACAAGCATCAAAATATAGCAGCTTAAAGTCAAATTTTAATCCGGTTGAGTCCTTTTTTGTAAACAGAAAGCTAAAATTCTAAAGAAAAATATAAAAAAAGTTCACCTAAAAAACTTAAAAAAGCGTCTGAGGCTCTACTGACCATTTTTGGACCTCCAGTTACACAGATTATAATTCTCTGTATCAATTCAGTTCAAACAAGTTATTATATGACTTTGACTTCTTTTGTACAACAAGCGAAGAGGGGAAATATTTAAAGCGCCTAGGCCTCATTTTGGTTCTCAAACTATACCAATTCATAATCCTTGAGGGGTTCAAGTTGAAACACGGCGCAATATAAATACCTCTACATAGCATAGCTATTGGTGAAGGAGGGGGACGGGGATATTAGATATTCCATAGTTACACTTTATTCTTCCAATCATATAGATTAGAAACCCTTGCATAATTTTACTTTAGACAAGATTCAACATGTCTATGGCTCTGACAAAACACAGCCAAAATCAGGGCCGGATAAAGGGCGATTGGAACGATTGGGCCCAATCGGGTCCCATGTCTGAAAGGGCCCCGTGTGGCCATCAAAATGATCACATTTTTTCGAATGTGTGAAATATTCTTAACAATTCTAGTAAGTGTTGCTTCAGGAGAGAGATCATTTTCCAGGTTAAAACCAATAAAAAACTACCTGCTATCAACAATGAATCAGCTTATATAGCTTATATCAGCTTATATACCTTAGCAGTTATATCGATTGAAGGTGAAGACACAAGGAAATTAGATTTTCAAATAATTTTAGAAGAATATATTGAACAAAACCTAGAAACACGTAAATTCATTTATTCATATTCGGTAATGTAAATTTCAAATGAAATTTCAAGAGTTTCATAATGTCTAGAGGACAAAAACATAAATTAACGTAGGCTCAAATTGAGGACAAAAAGGACAAAAGAGGACAAAAACGTAAGCTCAAAATGAACAAACTGGACAATCAAATGAGACAATATAAAGAAAACAGCCTGCGAAATTTAAATTCACGGGTAAAAATGAACAACCTACACCATCAAAAGTGACAAGACCAATCCGAGCTAATAAGGCTAGGGGCATTGAAATATTTCTGAAGCAAAGATGAACGAAAATGATGAACAAATAAATGTGTAATTAAATTACTCGCGAAAGCAATAATTACAACGAGTCAACAACGAAATGTAAGAACAATAAGTGGCAGTGAGAATTACAACGAATCAAACATGAAAATGAAAACAAAAATATATGTGGTTAGAAGATATAAGACAGCGAGAACAAAGAAATATACGGTTAGAAGATCAGCAGCAGTTGGATTTACGAGCACCAGCGGGAATCAGAACATGTCAAAAATGAAAGCGAAGAACAAAGAATTGTAGGGCTAGCAGACACGCGAAAGAAAGTATCAGAATGTGCCAAAAATGGCAGTGAATAACAAAAGAATTGTGCTGTCAAAAGACGAGCAACAGCGAGAATCAGTCAAAAATGAAAGTAAAGAAGAAAGAAATATTACGTTAGGAGAACAACGTCATCGTTATCTTCGAAACCACTAAGCTGTGGCGCAAAACGCAGTAAAAAACTACAAAAATACCGTAAACTACGCAAGTGTTAATTACAAGTAATTTGGACCCTTCAACGTTGTATGTCTTCACTATAGTCTTCCATTTTCCCATTATTTATTTTGGGGTTGCAGCCTTCTTGAATTGGGTTGAATTGCTCCAAATGAATTGGTTTGGCCTGTTATAGGACATCACTTGCTCTCTGAGGAGATCCACAAACAAATACGATACCTGAACTCATATTTTGCTTTAGGTTAATTCAATGTAAGCGATGATCAAACCATAGATAGTCATCATGTTTTCAGCTTCAAAGCAGCTGTGAAAATTTATCACAAAATCAATTTAGTGGCACATCCATCACAAACCCCTGAAGGCGACTTGGAACGAAATTCATATGGTCGAATGTACTTTTTAGACCCCGATGAAGCTGCTAAAGAGCACCTTGCACATCCTTTAAATCATGGGGTCTCTCGTAACCCAATGGATCTCTTGGAAGAAATATTGCGAGACACAAACAACTACATGAAATTGG